>JAOXYI010189699.1:0-11235 GCA_028566495.1 Lithophaga antillarum | reverse complement strand
GTTTTATATGTCTTTGGTGAAATGTAGGAACTGGTTAGCAGCTTAAGTTTTACTGGTAATCTTCCAATATCTCTTATGGACTGGCATTTGATATGGTTTCCCGTTTTCAAGGTTTTGAAAGCTCAGACATCGAAACTTTGAAAACTTGAAAACGGGGAAACTACACCCAGTTAATAGTACTACAGTACTTTGATTTTAGGGGTTACAATCATAATACAAAAGAGCATCCGAATGAAGGTATTTCCCAAAAGACATGCGCATTACAAATGTTTTCCTAAAGCACCACTTCCGTTTAGCGCATTTTTGAAACAAGAAACATTTTACAAGCATTTTGCATTATGCCGACGATAGAAAGCGAGAAGAATGAAACAGAAGAAGAGGAGATGGACCATGAACCAGCAGAAAGTGATAAAAGTTATGATGAAGAATCAGAATCGGGGTCTGTGGATGACGACGAATCGGGTATGGAACTCGGAATTTCCAAATTCTCCGAAGATTGTGAACAAGAATTGACATTCATTCACAATTCCTTATTTTATTTATTTATTCATTTTCGGTATTTTAATTTTATTCCTCTAGTCTTTATGATGGGATTAGAGTAAACGTCATATTCAAGAATGCTGCGAATCTCATTTCCCACGTTTACGAAGTCCTGTGTAGTCAGCAAACGTATGGGGATCTTCTAACTCTGTTCAGTGTTTAATATAGTGGATTCCGGGTGGTTTCGCCCTAATCCCGGTTCGCACCCGAGTGGTTTCACCCTAATCCCAGTTCGCACCCGAGTGGTTTCATCCTACTTTGGGTTCGCCCTAAATCTTGTTCACCCCGGGTGGTTTCGCCCTAATTTTTATATGAAGCAATATCAATACAAAATAATGAATTTAAGGATTTATCTATCTCAAATGCTCCAGTTCATTGATAATTTCAACTCCCAAAATAATTTTGTTATTTATTTCTTTTTCTAGTCTTGGTATGTATGACCATATAACTTGTAAACAACAAAGAAACTATGAGTATACCATTCTTCATGAAAATCAGAAAGTCAGTTGACACTCTCATCTTGATTAATCAGCCATATACATGTATTCTTTATGCAAAAAATTTTAAATTTCAAGAATTTACAGATCTTCAATACTAAAATCTTGCAGTCAATATCTGAACTCACAACTTCATAAAAAAATATTTCTTTTTTTTTTTCAGTGAATTTATTCACCATAAATGTATCTCTGCCTCTTGTGAAAAGCGTGTTAAGCCTATATTGTTTTGAGTGTAAATAACCAAGTACTAATATCCACCGAACAATACAAGACCGAGACAGCCAAACTAAAAAGACGAGAAGTGTAAGAATATCCTGCTCTACACGTTTTGAAGTATTGTTCTGTTTCTGTTTTTCTGTTTTGTTCTTGTTTTTGTCAAGCGTGTGTAGGGATTTTGTGTCAACCATATACCTTCTTTTCTAATTCCAAATCTTTTTTACTACAAATTTATACTAAGTGTAATGGTGGACCGTATTTGATTTTTTTTTTTTATGTAATAACTACAGTTTACATGTTGTATATATTGTCTATTAAATGTCAGTTCAGTCTATCCATTATGTAATATTTGTGTAATATCATTAATTATTTTCAATAACTGAATTTTATTCACTTATATATAGTTGTACTATGGTTGGCTAAAATTGTGACCATTATATTTTATCTATATAAAATCATAAATTTTTCCTCTTTGTTCACTTACACATTTGTATAATTACATGTTGGATAGAATGACCTCTGTCTTGTTTAATGTAAATTGTTTTGTATTGTATTGTTCCATCTTGTTTCTTTAGAGGATATAAATAGGCATAGCCTGTTATCCAATCCTATTGATATATTTATCAATAAATATTTGAAATTGAAAATTGTATTGTTAGTTTCTTTTTTTGGGGGTGGGTGTTTGTTTGTTATTATTATTATTATTATTATTATTATTTGCTTTATACTAAGTTTATGACTATGACTAATATATCTAATACATGTACATGTAATAGATATATTAGTCCAAGACTAAATTTTGTCGTAACCCAGTAACAAAAAATATGAAATGAACGAACGCATTCGAGAGAGGTATATTGTATATGTTTTCGTTCAAATGAAAGTTTCGACAAAGCCGAAATTCTATATCAGGGTTTGGCGGGCATCGAGCGTATCGATCAGAAAATAATGTGGCAAAAAAATCCAAGAAGGTGGTCTGAATGAAAGAAACAATAGAATATCATATGGAGTAAGACCATAAAGACGTATGAAAATAAAGTACAAAGAATATAAGGTAACCTTAACTTAACTGTGAAAGAAATTTATTTTTTTCGAGAAGACAAACCTTCAGGTTTTAATAAAGAAGACAGATTAAATGTTAAGAAGCAACTAATATCCCGCACATCACATAACTTTTCTCTGACTTCCAATGTCACGTGCAGCTTACCGAAAGCAATGTTTTAGCAAATTTAATAAAACATGGGGAAAGCTCTCTCGTGAATTTGTGATTAAAAGAACAAACTCACATGGAACTGTTATCGCGCAAGTTGCATCTTTGATAAAGACATAGACAAACAATACCAAATTTCTTTTCCTGACTAAAACACTGTTATATAGAAACATTTTAGGTGTTTAGAAAGGATTTCCTCGAGCACTAACTTTACCATTATCACATTCCAACCTGAGGCATTTATTACCTGCAATGAATGAGTCGAAATAATCACGAGATCGTAGTATTACCTCATCAAAAACAATTGCCATGTAATTAAAGTCGATAAGATCGTTTTGATAATATTTAATCGGGAGTCAAAGAAATAAGCATTTCATTTTTGTTGTTGTTGTTGTTGTTGTTTTTTCTTTGTTTTGTTTTGGTTTTTTTTGTTTGTTTGTTATTTTTTGGTATAAAAAATATATTTCAAGGATCGAATTACACTTCCTTAATCAACCACACATGCTCCACGGAACAATTGACCAATTGACTAACGGAATAAGGAAATTTTCATTGAAAATTCTTAAATTTAGTAAACATTTTATCACCATAGGCTTTTGTCACTGTTCAGGTGTCAAATGGTGTACCACAGTGAGAAAGGGGAAGAGGGCAGCTTAATTGTCAGATTTAAAGCTCTCGCTCCATATACTTCCTGGCCCCGAGATTTGAGGAATTACTCGTCAAATTTTTACGGAATGTGTATTTATGGATAAAAAAATTGTATATTTTTTATATAATTTATATATTTTCAGGGCAAAAAAAAAAAATGGTCTAATGGCCTACTTTTGTTTGAACAAAAGGTGTCAAAATTTTTTCAAGTTATAGTTCATTATTTAGGCCTATAGACGGCAAAATGTTTAAAAAAAAAAAAGGTCTGTATTTCTTTCTTCCGGTAGGTTACGAAATGCTACCTTTCAAATCTAAGAAAGATGTAAAAAAAAAAAAGGTAACAGAAGTTTATATTTCAGCAAAAAATATGTGCAAGCTACAAAAAAAGGTTAAATTTTGACAAAAAACCCTTTTATTTTAAGAAATATGCAAACAGATTGACTTTTGATTGCGGTAAGATGAAAATAGTTATCTTCCATCCGAAATTTGCAAAAGTGCAAAAAATGAATACATTAATAAATAAAAATAAATGAATAAATAAATAAATAAATAAATAAATAAATAATACATTAAATATGCACAAATTGGATATGATCATTTGCGGTACGTTTTGACATGAATATACGGGAGTTATCCCCGCTCCTTCCAACCACTGTCCGACTCAAAACTTTACTACAGCTAATGCATGAAGCCATATTTCCCATCTTCTCTTTTCCATCGACTGTTTGAATTAAATCTTCTATTTTATTTTCCCACAATAAAGTTCCAATAATGTCAATGTGTTTGAATCCCACCAATAATATAATAATACTTTATTTGAAAAATTAAAAAAGACGTCCATTTCGATATATAAAAAATGTACATAAAATCATGAAAAAATAATAATATTAGAATTAAAATTAATTAAAAGTATTATTAAAAATTCTAGTCCAGTTAGATTTCAAAAGACATAATCCGGATAACCTTGTTTATTTACAATCGTCAGTGTCATTGCTTATGCAATTTCACTATGTTAAGTATTCCATTTATCAATTTTAGTCCCCAAATTGGTATAATCATTTTATTATCCGACAAATGTCACGCAGGTGTGAGTTGACAAGAACACTTTCCGCGTCGACCAATCAGAACGAAGCAAACATAACTTTCCCGCCAACTTTCTTTGCCTCTTTCTTTTACAACTTGACAAGAACATCGATGAACACGAAGTAAGCAGAGAAAAATCAGAAGTTGTAGGTACTAGAAAAGTTGTGTCAAAATCTGTTTAAGCTGTTATGGTGATGAATATTCGTCCTTTTAAGTCTTGTTGAGATCTAACTTAACATAGATTGGCAAATTGAAAAGGGGGGAGTGGCAACCATGGTCAATATTTTTTCGACATCTGTTGGGGTATTTGTATGCTTCATTTTCATACAGAGGAATTTGTAAGAAGTCCTGCGGTCAGTAACGGGATGGGGTAAGCTACATCTGTGGACTGATAATTTTGTTCTGTCCTTTGTGTTGCGAACATTTTTTCGTTTTTGTTGTGTTTGTTTGAAATATTTTCCTCAGCATATTTATACCATTATAATATAAAAACATGCAATGGACCCTTTCATGATAACTGCGGTCCTACATTTGTGGATGGCAAAATAACACATTTTCCTGGAAAAAGTTCGACGTCATAGTCGCAAGTGATTGTTCTTTGACGTCATTTTTCGGGAATATGTATCATTTTGCCATCCATAAATGCAGGACCGCAGTTATCGTGAAAGGGTCTATTTTATTTTAAAGTATGATTTATATCTGTATTTTTTTATGTATTGTATATTTGAAAAGGTCTACGATATTGTTCTAAAACTCACTGAAGGTGCTTTACATAAATACTGCTGAAACTTCATTGCCTTGTATAGAGTTATGCTTAATTTTTTATATATATTAATTTAAAAAATATGTAAAGATATAGTATAATATTTTGATAAGAAATATTTACTGAATAGAAATAGTTTTCTTTGTTTGATGGCAGTAAATATATTTACAGGCCAAAGATATTTGGCTGGTAAATTATAATGTTATACAAGAATTGATCTTAACCTTCACAAGCAGTGGCCAGCTGGGCTTCTGTATTTCTAATTTCATTAGTCCATACAATAAAATCAATGGCCCAATCAATATCCACTGTTAAATTTTAGTCAAAATATATTTTTCAGCAGGACTGCTAAGTGCTGAATTTTAGAGGCCCACATCAGTGTTTAGGGATAGTTTGTTTTGGGACTTCTGTTAAGATCAATCCCTGTATAACATACATATTAAAGAATAGTTTCCCAAGCAGAATATTATTTGTGTAAACTATAGAACACAACTTTTTATTTTCTGATTATTTAAAGAGATTCTGTTCTATTGAATAGAGTTTTATAAGATTAATGCACAGAATTGAGGAAATTCAGATACTTGAATCTTCACATGTTAATTATCAAACAGAAAAGGGTTGAAAATTGTTATTTCTAAAATTGAAAACATAAAAATAAGTTGAATTTTATATGTCAACCATCCTAAACTTGTTATATGTTGTTGTTTTATATATGTTTTTTTTGTTTTATAGCATATGAAAATAAAGATAAATCATATTTCACATGTTTTATTATCCCCCGACTTTAAAATAGTGGGGGATAAAGTAGTCACATGGTCATCTGTCTGTCCATCCTTAGTCATCCAGGAGAAGAACTTTGCAACAAATTACCAAACCAGCTTTTATTTTTGTGTGCAAGTGACATTGGTTGCCAGAAGCCTCACACAAGAAACTGAATTTTTCCACTTCTCATTTAAGGAATTATTGCCCTATGTTAAAAAAATCTGGGGTAGCCAATTCTAAAAATTTATTGCTCAGTAACTATAAGACTTGAAATGTAACTTTCTAAGTGGTCAAGCTAGCACTTGGTTGAATTCAGATCCAGACATTCAAACCAGCCTAGAGTTATGCCCCTTGAACTTTGAAAGTTGATGAAAATTCCCTAAAATAACGGTAGGAAATTTTCCTAATCATCTCTCTGTAACTACCAGGACTAGAAGACACAACTTTATAATACAAGTATCTAAATGATTTTGTCAACATATTTTATACATTGATCCAATGTCATTTTTACCTGTGTCGATTCAATTTCCATATCAACTTTTCAACCAAATGGTGCATGCTGGAATGTAACCTTTTGGAAATAAGATTGTCAGTTCCTCCAGTGGTTTGTAACTACTCTTGAACACTTGAATTGAAGAAAAATTGGCTTAATGCAGATATGGTAGGAAAAATTATCATCTGGAGGTCAAGGTCATCATTTGGATGATATCTGAATGACATTGAAATAAGGGATTTTGAGGTTACTGCATATTGATTAAAGACGGCATGGTTGTTGCAAAGTTGTAAGTTGAGCATGCCTGTATTAACATGCAGTAATGTTGAAAAAAATCAAGAACAGTTACATGCTGCTCATTGCTGTGTAAGTTTGTGTTGCCACAAAAGTTCATGCATTATCTAGTATTTCTTTGTCCTATAGTCTGTCGTGTTTGTTTTCCTGTCCTATAGTCTGTCATGTTTGTTTTCAGACCATAATGTTAGTTCCTTTCAGCTCTCACCAACCAATCTTGGACAACCATTTCTGGTGGAGTAAGACATCTACTGATTTTGAGGTTGCCATTACTGAAATAGATCTGCTGATCAGATCTTGGTTTCCAGATTGCTGTAGTTACATTCAACTTGCAGCACTGACATTTGGAAAGGACATTCATATATTGAAAGGGAAAACAACTTAAACTTTGGAGCAATTGTTCATAGATCAAGGTCATTTGTAGAAATATATTTTGCCAGGGCCCAGTTGTTTCAAAATTTTAATGAGTCATTAAGTTATTACCACCCACTGTCTTGATTTTGACATTATATTGTCTTAAATTTAATACAACCCATGCCAGATTTCTCAAGAACCAAACTTTTATCAAAATCTCAGATTTGACAAACATGACAAAGTGCTTGTTTATTTAGGGTTGAAGGTCAAGATTACATATGCTAAAAGTTTTTAATGCAAGTGACTGTTGGTGGTCATGAGCTCACAAGAAATCAAGTTTTTGTTCATGTCTCCTTTATAAAGTTACTACCCTTTGTCGAAAAAGGGGGTAGCCGATTTAAAAGAAAAAAGTGATTTGTAGTTTGTTGAATTGTTGATTTGAAGTTGTTTATTATCTCATCAGTATGTGCAGTTGGGTCAAATACCTGTAGGCATTCCGGAGGTTATGTCCTTGTACACGAGTATTGTATAATAATAACATAAAAATATTTTAGGGATTTTACAGTATATACATATCTAAAAAAAAACATGGTATTATAGTATATCACAATGTACAACATCACTTTTTTAAAGTAATGTAAGGCCCTATCAATGTTTGGTAGTTTCACCCAGCGAAAATCTTCAACATTCAAGGCAGCAGGTCACATACTTTTGTCTCGCCTGAGACGAAAGTCACTGAAGGCGAGACATAGCAGTCATAGATTCCGTCGTCCGCATCAACATCTGGTTAACCCCTTGGTTAAAGTTTTTGAAACTTGAATAACGTCATCAAATCTTCATGGATTTACATGAAATTTAAACAGAAGCTTTCTTATGGTCAAATGATAACATCCATGCAAAAATTTTACTAAAATTTTTTTTCATATTTCCCATTTTGACAGATAACTGGACTTAGTTTTTTGGATAACTTTTATCTGGTTAACCCTTTGGTTAAAGCGTTTGAAACTTGAATAACTCCATCAAATCTGCATGCATGGATTTACATAAAATTTAAACAGAAGCAATCATATGGTCAAAAGATAACATTCATGCAAAAATTTTACGATTTTTTATTATTTTCTCATTTTGACGGATAACTTCACTTAGTTTTTTGGACAACTTTTTTTCTGGTTAATCCTTCTGTAAAAGTTTTTGAAACTTGAATAACTTCATAAAATCTTCATGGATTTACTTGAAATTTTAACAGAAGCTTTCTTATGGTTAAAGACAACATCCACACAAATGTTTTGGGAATTTTCTTTTCATTTTTCACATATTGACGGATAACTGGACTTAGGTTTTTGGACAACCTTTTTCTGGTTAACTCTTTAGTTAAAGTTTTTGAAACTTGAATAACTGCATGAAATCTTCATGGATTTACTTGAAATTTTAACAGAAGCTTTTTTTGTGGTTAAAAGATAACATCCACAGAAATAGTTTGGGATTTTTTTTTATTTTTTTTCATTTTTCACATTTTGAAGGATAACTGGACTTAGGTTTTTGGAAACACTTTGTACTAATTAATCCTTAGGTTGAAGTGTTTGAATTTTTATAGCATCCTTAAATCTTCAGTGAAGATTTCCGTGATATTTGAACAGTTGCTTTCATGTGTAGATGTACAAAAAAGTAAAATCCATTTACAAACTTTTGCAAAAAACTTCAATTTTTTTCACATTTTGACATGTTTGAATGATAAATGGAGTCAACTTTTTTGTATTTTATACTGGTTAATCTTTAATCGATTCAGCGGGAGGTAGGCGAGATACAGGGTTCCGCGGAACCCCTTACGAATTTTTCGGTTTAATACATGTATATATTAACTAGACTGAATAAAAATAGACAGAAAAAGCTATTAAGCCATTTTAATATTCTCAGTAAGAACTGAAACCCAGTTCAAGACCAAAATAACTGCAGCCAAATCACCTCTGTTATACCATTCTCAAACAATTCCCTTTCGATTGTGGAATACGTTGATAAGGCTGTTCTTTAAGTGTCTTTGTGTATCGTTTATTGAACATTACTGATCTACATTTGTTCTTGCGTTATGAAAAAGGCATACATTCCCCCTTGCTTTAGATGAATAGCCTGATTTTATGGAATAATGCAGAAAACTTCGCATGAGAAAATGGAGACAAATTTCCATGACAGTCAATTTCATACGTACAAAATTTTAATTTCAAAACAAAGGATTTTCATTTCATCGAAAATATCAGCAATCTTATTCAACTGTCCGCTACAACTGGTATTTCAATGTCAAATAAAAACCTCCGCCCACGGAGCATGATACGGTCGCAGACCCCTTTTGGTCCTTTTGTTTTAAAACACAGTAGGGACCAGAACTCCAACTACCAACCTTAACCTGTCTTGCAACGAGACAAAACCGCATCAAAATCAGTATAAAAAAATACGAAATTCTTATATTTTGCGAAAATTGCAATTTGGCCACTTTGACCCCTTACATCTCGAAAACTGTATGATTTACGTTAGATTCGTTGACACATTGCTGAAAGGTAATGGCACAAGGAGTACAATTGAAAAATCATCAAAATACAATCAAAGATAAAAATCCATATACAAAAAACAAAAAACCGTTTTTGTCCCTTTTTACAAAATGGTAGGGGCCAGAACCCCATAATCACACTTGACCTGTATTTTGTGTTTAGGAACATTGTGTTAAAATATTAAAAGAATAGGTCTTCGGGAACAAAAGTTAGACCACAGAAACCAGCTGTCCACAGATGACGACAAACCCGTACCATAATTTTTTGCGGCCGTATAAAAATGAAAGCCCTGTAAACGTTTTCGCTTCCAAGTGCTTTTAAAGTTGAAATACGTTATTTAGTAAAACTCTCCGCTCTACCTCACTTTATGTCACTGTTAAATGAAAAATAGTGCACAGTTATTGACTGGATGATTTGTTGGACCCGAAGACCAATCTGTTGCCCGAAACCAAAGCCGAAGTATATACATGTATATTACATACTTCGTAATTTCCGGCAAAATAGTTTATTTAATATGGCTGTTTGATGAGATCCCTGCCATCCTTTGTGATACATCATGAATAGCCGAATTGAATTGTTGTGAAATCAATAAAAATAAGGGGGCCTGGGTGGCCAAGAGTTTAAGATCGCTGACTCATAATCATTCACCTAACATCGCTGTCATGGATTTGAGTCCTGCTCGCCCCACTTCGTGTGTTAAGGCTTCCAGACACATACCCAAGGTCGGGGGTTTCACCGGTCAGCTGGATGGCTGTCCAGGCTCACCTCTCCCTATACGTCTGGTAGTCACGATATATCTGAAATATTGCTGAAAGTGACAATCCAATAAAAATAAGACCAACGCACCATCTGTATACGCATTTACAACATGTACAACGTCTATCTTGATTCGCCTATACATGACAAGATACACTTTGATTAATAAAGCTATATTTTATTGTAGCAGAGATGATCCTGTGGTCTTGGGCTGTGGACATGGTACAGGCGAATTGATGCCAAATGTGTGTGTGTATATGTGTCACCCATTTCCTGTGTGTAAAAGATAATCTTTAAAAAAAGACAGATGAAACTTAATGGCTCAAAACAAAATCTCCCTGTAAAGAGCAATATCTTGGAACGACCATATCAGAAGAGAGGTCCTGTTATAATTGTCGACGTGAAACAAAGTGGAAATCGAAAAAAATACAAATTTTCGAAATTATTACAGATTCTTCTGCTTAAAAATCTCATTTATGCTTTCCCTGTGAATCTGAAATGTGTATATTTACGAAAGAATTTGTGAAATACATTTGTATATTATATAAGCCATAATTCGGGTAAAGTGTTTCACACATTGGACTACAAACGCAATTATTCTGTGATTCTGGCTGACGTAATGGATTGGTATGGAACGCCACAGCTGTCTTATGTTCATAGTCAACATGTTGTTAGGTTGATATATCATTTCATTAAGTCAAATAAAGTTATTGTTATGTTAGTTTTTTCTGACGTTGCCTTAACAATACATTTCATGGTGTCCGATAAGAGTAACGTTGAGTTTGTTTCCGATTTCGTACCGTGTATCCATTAAAACATTATGATAAAATGTTTGTTCATAAAGTTATAATATAATAGACCATTTGCCAATTTCAGTTCCGATCTAAATCTGGAATCGATTTGTATTCAGATTGTAATTGGTATTACTAAAGGTCATGAAGGGTTCCGATTGCCATGAACAGACATTACTCGGTCATTATCGTGTCAATCTATGGAAAAGCGTATGCTAATTAGTCGGATTCCATACATATTTCAAATTTTTTAATTACATTTTTGATTTGTTGATACAATATCATCAA
>JAOXYI010189588.1:0-11236 GCA_028566495.1 Lithophaga antillarum | reverse complement strand
TATTTATTTTTCTCTTATCGTCATAAAAATGGAATACCAACGACTGTATACATTTTGAGGTAATCATTTTACTTATACATGTGACTATTTACTTTACTCGTATCGTCATACAAATCAGTAGAATACCAACGACTGAGTAATATAAAATCTGTGATTGTGTATTTTTAGGTAACCATTTTACTTTTGCAAGGTATTAAACACAACATATAACCATTTAGACTATTTCTTTTTCTCATATAGTCATACAGAACTGTAGATTACCAACGACCGAGCACAATAAAACATGTGATAGTGTACTTTGGGGTAACCATGTTACTTTTACAAGGCATTAAACATGTGTCTATTTATTTCACTTGTACCGTCATAAACAAACAGTAGAATACCAACGACTGTAAACCTAGCACTGACTATTATGGGGTAACCAGTTTACGTCTACAAAAAAGTATATCCAAGAAGCAACTATTCATTTTACTCATATAGTTATTCAGAAACAGAAAACGCATGTGCTTTACTATTTCCTTGCAAAAAGTATGTTTCCATTAGGGTTCCAGTTACAGAATCCATTACCTGGCTGAAAACAAAGGTAATTATTCCTTTGAAACGACATGTAAAACCAAGAACAAATAAATTTCTTTATCTGAATGCAAATATATATACATATATATGTATATGGTTGAAGAGTGCGTACTCCGGCTCTAAATTATAAATGAAATTAAATTATTTAATTCATTAACATGATTGTTTATAGTCCTTTGTATAGTTTCTTGGTCAGATGTATTGATCCAAGACATACGGTCTTGGGGACATACAGCTAACTTCGAATTTATACCAGAACCAATACAGTAACAACCAGTTAATAACACTGTTATATAAAACAGGAAAGTGCGAATTAAGAATAATGTTTACAAACAATGTATTAGAACACTATACAATTTTTCTCCTTTTTGAGGATTTCAGTGTAAAAATTCACACACACTGTAGTGCTCTAATGCACAATTTTCGGATAGTTATACTCCAAAAGTTCTTCAACAACATACGGTGGTCCAGGAATTTCATTATACCAATCATATAAAGAAGCTTTCCATTCCAGGAATATTTGTGGATTTGTATCCAGCATTCTGGTGTAATATCCTACAGCTAATGGTCTTTCTCCGTTACCTTCTGAAAAATCTCTCGGAAATGTTCCTCTTTCTGGGGGTGATAGGGTTAGCATAAAATCTTTACCTGCAAACAAATAAATACCAGTAGCTCTGATTTAGCTCGAATCGCCTCCACGGTGTTGTAAGTTAGCTTACACCGCTCGCCTGGAATGCGAGATCGAGGTTCTCCGTCGGGTTACCAAAGATTTCGTAAACTATGTGCTTGCTGGTTCTTAGCTAATCATGCAGCATTAAGGAGACAGCGCACTGGTCCGAGGGGGAACCAGAATAGTGTGCATCTATGGAGTGACATGTCTACTGCGGACTGTTACTTCAGTCAGCTAGCATTATGAAAAGCCAGGTCAGCGTGCCGTTCTAGCACAGCAGACATAAAAACTATGCAAAGTGTTCTCGCCATAATGTAGCTGAAAAATTCGGCGTGAACACAACATTCTTTGACAGATTTAGCTGAAATATGTACTTGAACATCTTTATCGCTCTCGGTTTTTATAGGAATTCTTGGGGTTTTTGGTTTCGTTTATTTGTCTCGTTGTTGTTGTTGTTGTTGTTGTTGTTGTTGAGTTTACAGTGTCGTTTATGTCCCCGTTTGTTCATTGATCTTATTCTTGTCTACTTGTATCGAGTTGTGGACTTGGGATGTCTCTCTGACAGTCTTCTATATCCACTTGTTAACTAAACAATACGGTGGTAAGTTACAAGAAGGCACATATACATGTGTAAAATTAAAGTTACACTGTTCATATATTTTCATATTTACACTGATCAAGTGCAAAACCTATAAGATTGTTAGTGTCTTTATTTCACTAGCATCACACAATTTTTGACAACAAGGTACGATTTGGTATGGTATATATTTGTACCTTTTTTAACAATTAAAGTCTGATGTCTATCCAGAACATGTTGGAAAATCATTTGTAGAGTTTTTAAGATACCTAACATTGATGGAGCCACCATTTTTACAGTTTTTTTTAAATTTTCATATCATATGAATGTAGTGAAATACATGGGAAATTATCCATTTATTACAATAATCAAACAGGACTTATCCAGGCTGACACATGGTTTATACAGACCGAAGCCTTGTATTAGCCCTGTTTCAGTCTGTATGAGCCCTGCTTTTCTGTACTGGTTAATAACGGTGACATGAAATGGATGTTTTCATATGGGTCCTGTATTATGTCCATGGGCAATCGTATTAAGTCTCGGACAGCTGTATTGCCTCGGCGCTGCCTCAGGCCAATGCAGCTGTCCTCGACCCAATGCGACTATCCTTGGAAATAATACAGCACCAATGTTAAAACACCCATTTAATAACACTATATTATTGCAGCTTTATTATAATAAAATTTTTGTTTGATCATTTTTCATTGTGAAACCTGTATCAAATTCGGTACCCTGTAGTTTGGACTTCATGGACCCTTGGGCCTACATTTTACATGTGTATACACCTGAACCTCAATGTCAGAATGATGTTTCATACCTTTGTACAAATTTAAATCTCAGATTCAAATTGATGCTTTGTGCAAAAGGTTATTGTATTTCTGTTCCTGGTATTTAAGAACATTTTTTGAATAATTCCACTATGATGTACGTGTTAAACTACTTATTCCTCAAAAACCTTAGATTCTTTATTTATGTAAATTTGAATCTCTTTATTATAATGGTAGTTCATGTCAGATATTAATTGTATTTTTCATTGCCGGTTCTTAATAAGATTTTTCAGATGGATCACTACTTCAAGTGAAATCCAACAGAATTTTTTAAGTTGGCTTTTTGTTTGCACATTAATAATTTAAACTAAAAAAATGTCTGCTTTCGTGGTTTTTTCGCGATAATCTGCGATAAAAAAATTGTCTATATTCCTAGATTTTCGTGAATTATGTAGGGAAAATCTATGGAGGTCACTTATTTTTGTCGAAAAAAATAAAAGCTACAAATAGAAATTCTTGAAAATTTAAGAATATTTTGATTAAAAGATATATTTCTCGTTAAGAGATAGGAAAAATGTTTAAAAACTGAGTTTTCTCAGGAGAAGATCTTTGCACCTATGTTAAAATTTGTACTGTAGTGGTGGCCATTTTGAATCTCGGATTGACATAAAAATGCAATATTGTAAAACACCATTCAATGATTATTCATTGACAGCTGGGGTTAAATTGTCGCAGGGATTTCTGAGAAGAATTCCAAACATATTTCTCATTAGGCTCCATGCTAAACTATGTACTGGGCCGACTGCTATATTGGATCTCGGATCAATACCCAAAAAACGAAACCCTGTAAATGAACATCCAATTATCATCATTTATGAACAGATCTGGCTCAATTTTCTCAGTTCTTTCTGAAAAGAAATTTCGTATAAGGTCCTATGTTAAACTATGTCTACGATGGTGGATTTCAGATCAGCATAAAAACACAAGTTTGAGGATAATTCAATAATAATTCACGAACAGATCTGGTTTGATTGTCTCAGCGCTTTCTGAGAAGACAATCGTTACATAAATATTTTCCATTGGATCTTATTGTTGATTTATGTCCTGCGATGGGAGTCATTTGAAGCGCTGATCGGAATAAAAACACAAACCTTGTAAAGAAGCATTCAGTAATAATTTATGAAAAATTCTGATTTAAATGGCCCAGCCTTTTTAGAGAAGAAGATCTTTAAGTATATTTCCGATAGTATATGTCCTGAGATTGGAGTCATAACTGGAGCGCTGATCGGAATAAAAACAAACCTTGTAAAGGAGCATTCAGTAATAATTCAGATCGGTATAAAAAAAAGTCAAACCAAACAAAACAAAACAAAACATCAACCAGGAGAAGCATTTAATGATCATTCCTGGACAGTTCTGGTTTAATTGTCTCTATGGTTTCTAAGAAAAAGATCTTCACATATATTTCCAACAGGGTCGTACGTTAAACTATGTCCTGTGGTGGTGGTAATCTTGGATTTTAGATCAGCATAAAAACACGGACTTTGTAAAGCACCCCAAATTATCATTCATGAAGTGTTCTGGTTTAATACCACAGTAGTTTTAGAGAAGATCTTTGCAAACATTTCCCCTGTATTAAACTGTTTTATGGTGGCAGCCATCTTGGATCTCGGATCAACATAAAAATGTAGTTTTTTAATTTTTCATAGTTGTTTTAAAAACCTGTAAATTTGAGTTTAGTACGGAATTAAAGAACCCATTTAGATTTGTTGCAGTTATTATGTTATAATTATACATAAAAGCAGCATCCAAATAGAACAAAATTCCACTTTGTGAAATTAATTCCGTGTAGACACAAAACATTTAAGTGATGATGGATTCATGCGAAGAACCAGTGAAGATGTGCATTGCCTTTCTCAATCCCAAATCCTTCATCGCTTTTATAAACTGAACTAGATCAGGAGATGAAGGGGTTGTTTGGGGGGCCTTTGATTTATGATGGTAAGTATTTCTTTAATAAAACCAGATTTTAGTTCTAAAAATTCAGTGTTTATCGCAATGAATACATTACCATCATAAATTTGAGATAAGCAGAATTGATCGAAGCGCTGGGTCTCCTAAGAACTGGTAGGAGGATTTTTTTTTTGCTCTAAAACCAAAGACCCTAAAAAAAGAGAGATTGTTACTATGCTGTGGCACGGAACGGAGATAACGGTTGTATATTATTAGACCTCCAAAAATGAGTAGACATAATTTCTGTCAAAGATGCAGAATTGAAAATGTTTCATGGCGAAGCTATGGCTCTAACCTAAGGGCTTTGACTTACCTCTGGGAAAACTTCATTAGACGAACTTTTATAAGCTAACGTAATGGTATCATATAGTCAAGTAGACAGAGTCTTACTAGTTATGTCTTATAATCTCTTTTTAATATGACTAAAACGTCTATTCGATCCCAAGGGTCTCAAATTAGCAGCTTTTAGCAAATCACTAAAACTTTTACAGGACATAGATACTGATTGGCAGAATATGAAGCTGGACAAAACAGGAATAACAATAGTTCCTGAACCTTTTCAATACAGTCTATTCTTAGTCAGAAAGGCTGGATTTGTCAAAAGTGTGACAGAATATTTGTCTGTATTTGAGAGAAACTAAACGTTTCCAGACTGATCCAGAATGGATAAAAATTCATTCTTGCCAAAATCTGGCTCTCCTAAAACACAAATTGTCTTTGAGACAGCGGATCTATATCCCTTAATGGTAGAAGGGGTGAAACCGTTGTCTTCAACAAGATAGGCGAGAACGTCTGGGAGAGACTCTTACTTTGACAGACACCAGTCAAGGAATATTTGGAGTCATAAATTGCTCCTGTAAGTGGTTTGGCTGCCCTAGAAATATGCTTGGTTGCCTTTCCAGAAAAGCCTTTCTTTCTGTGCGACCTCTTGACAGCAACCAAGCGTTAAGATGAAATTTTCCAATCCTTCCCTTTGAACTGAAAAAGAAGATTCTCTTCTCAGACCGAAGCCGAAGAGGTTTTGCACACGACAGAAGTAGCAGGTCTGGATACCAAGCTTGTCTTGGCAATGCTGGCGCAAGAAGAATGGTCTTGCGACCATCCTTGTGAATTTTGTGCCAAATCCCTTTCAAGACAGAGAAAACTAAACCCAAGTCTGTCCGAAAATGTTCCCCTAGAAAAATGAAGTCCTATGTGGAGAAAATATTTGATTTTTTCTAAGCAATCAGAAAACCCAGTTTGAGAAGCAATTTACAATTATTTGGATATGTTCCCTCAGTAGTGTAGAAGAATTGGTTTTCAGAAGAGAATCGTCAAGATAAAAATGTATCAGAATGAACTGAGTGTGCAAGTGTGAAACCACTGCCTGAAAAACTCTCGTAAAAAACTAGTGGAGCTATTGCAAGCCCAAACGGGATTGCCTTGAAGGCGTAAAAATTCTCCTCCCAAACAAAATGGAAGAGCTTCCGGAAACCAGGAGAAAATAAGCCTCTGTCAAATCTAGAGACGTAGTCTACATCCCCGTATGAAGGCAACCCCTGATAGATATGTCTCTATCTTGCAATGGGGCACTATAAGGTGAAGATTCAAGTGAGACAAATCTATAACTAGTCTCATTTCCCCGTTCTTTTTCGGAACTAGAAATATTCGGGAATAAAAACCTGGAGAGAAAAGTGGAAGTAATTCTTCTATTACCCCTTTCTGAAGACATGTAGCCATTTCTTACTGTAACACCATTATTTCCACTAGGTCCTTTGTAATTGAAATTTCCAAAGGCACTGAAGACAAAGGAGGACGCTCGTAGAACTGAAGTTCCAAACTGTAGCACTGACAACACTCACTTGCCTGACGTTATCATTTTCCACTGATATACAAAGTGGGATAATCTTCCTCCCACTGGTAGTTGAGGAAAGGGAGTTGCATAGGGTTCCTCTTACATCGGGAGGAAGTACTAGAGGGTGGTCGTAACTATAGTTTACTCTGCTTCTTATCACTCAATACTTCGGCTGTCTTGGAATTTCCACTGGTTGAAAAAGAAGCCTTAACGTTATCAGTCCATCTTTTCCTCTGACCAGATGGACGACTCAAACCCTTTCTATAGTATGTTCCAGACTGGGATTGCGACGTAGTAACTTTCCTCTCACAATATAACACCTGCACATCCACCTTTACTGGGGGAGGCACTTTGTTTACTTCTTCCTGTATTTTCTCCAGTGACAAACCAAAAATTTGTCAGTCAAATATGAAAATAACAGGGAATCCTTAAGGGATACAGGAAATTTCCCGTCTCTTAGACAAAATGAAATTGACCAAAGTCGAAAGAAGAAGTTATGAATCACCAAGGCTTTGATCCAACTTGAAATCTTTAAATTCCTCCCGTTCCTTGTCCTTTAGGAAGGAACCATCAGCCGTGAGAAATTATTCTGCTGTTCCTAGGACATTGGACAAAACTCTGGGATTGTTCTCAGATTTTGCCCATTTGGACAAGCTAAGCCAAAAACCTTCAACAGATTTTGCCCCGAGCAAGGCTGAAACCGCCTTGTCATAAGAAAGTTCTGACCTATCAAGGAAGAACCATGGATATCAAAATCTTTGACTCTAAATTTAAGCGGGGAAGCTGTTGGACCAAAACCAGAGTACTTGCTCTTTGTCTTACTATAATGATTATTAAAAATAGCATTATTCACTGAAGAAAGTGCTGGCTAGATTCTGGAAAAGATTTACAACCTTAAAGCTTGTCTTTCACTAGGGAGGAAGTACAGGGCGAGGTGGAGAGGACATAGGAATATCAGAAAGTTCACGCCGAATGGCGTAAATACGTCTTCTGAGAACATCCCTACCACCTTCAACAGAGATCATCTTCTCCTAAGACAGAAGAACCACCTTCCACATATGGGGTGTTATGTCAAAGGCCATAAAAGATTGAGACATTTTTCTAGAAGCAGGAGGAGAATAGCCAGGTTCTTCCTCTAACAAAAAACTGCCATTCAGATTTCTATGAGCAATAGACATATTGTCATCCTCGTCTGACTCTTTGCTACGGACGTAGTTAGTAACTTTAACAGGAATACTGTCTTTCTTTTCCAAAGAAAGACGGTTGCCAAATTCTCTAAAATGAGTTCAGACAGACTCCTGAAATTTTCACAACATATCTGTCAAAGCTTTCATACCTCCATTATGTGAAGACTTTCGGATTAAGTCTCGGATGAATAAATCACTGCGGCGTTTTAAAGTACGGAAACATTAAAAAAAATTGAAATTTTGCGTGGTAAAAATTAAACCTTTTCCAACCTTTTCTGAAAGATTTCCACATTTTTTTTCGTATTTAGTTTGGTCTTGTGATTATGAACAATTTTATGGTCAACCATTTTCCCATATCTCCAGTAGAAATCAATAGTTATTTGAATTTTTTTGCTTTCTATTTGAAATATTAGCTAACGAGACGACAATGGAGACCAAGTGATAGCAATAGCTGTCATGTCCCTTCGGCTTAGATAAGCTAAAAAGTAAGATGGTAAGTCCACAAAAAAGGACGAGAAAATTATTCAAAAAGTAGGAACTTGTTGTAATACAAATTACGTGTTTTATGTGGATTCAATTCTTACAGAAACAGTCCTACCAAAAACATCATTCTCACTTTAATAATGATCAGTTATTGTTTCCTACTACAACAAAAATGCATTTAGTGGATTACTTGTATTTTTCGACACAGGATTATTAAATTTTAATTTAAAGTACAAGTGAAACGGGCTGATTAAAATTCAAACTGTTGAGGAATATTATTATGTATGAGAAAAACCTTTGATGATTAATTTCTCTAATGACTTCAATGAAAAAACGCACAGAAAATCAACTCTATGCGACAATTTAATCGACGTGTGGTGTGGGTTATTGATTTATACCACCTGAAAGGTTAGGGAAAGGTGAAAAATAAATGAAGTATTAGAGAAACTAGAGGCCCACCTAAGCCTGTATTGCTCACCTGATCATAAACTGGTTCATTTTTTAGAAATTGAAAATACTGCTAGCACTTCAGAAGATTTTCTCAATGACTTGGACTTCCAGGTCTTAGACTCTACATGAACAGTGCTCCTTGCCAAATATTACTGCGTTTTCTACTATTGGTTCTTAACAACTTTTTTAAAGTTAGCAAACTTTGGGCCTGGAGTTCTTACGGGGAAAATCTTAATCTCCTTGTAACAATTATGTTTAAGGCCAAATATATATCAACACTTGGTCAGGATTACCCAAGCAACATTTCTGCCAGGTTTCATTCAATTTTTTACAGTGGTTCTGAAGATTTTTTGGCATATTTCCCATACTGTATCTTTGTTAAACTATCTCCCCCGTGGAAGCCATCCTGGATTTTCAGCGATCCAAGAAATAACAAAACTGGGAACGGTTATTCAAGACAAGTTTAATTTCTATCAGCCCTGTGGTTCCTAAAAAAGAGGCCTTTGAAATTTCAGACAATCAAAGCCTTGTGGGCATTTTGGATTTCAAAGCACCAAAATGTAACAACACTTGTTAACCACCTTCCAAATAAACTTTCTGCAGAATTTCACTCCATATGGCACAGTAGTCTGAAGAAGATAGCTTGCAAGGATCATTCATGAAAGTCTCAGTTCAGTCAACCTTGTAGTATCTAGCAAGAAGATTTCTGAAAATTTAATTAGCAAATAAGTGCTCGTTATGGCCCATTACGGCCATCTTGGATTTCCAACCGCCCGCGGAGTAACAACACTTGGGAAATACCTTCCAACTTGGCCCTGTAGTTTCTAACCAGAAGATCTTTGACATTTCAGCCAATTAGAGCCTATTATGGCCCGTGACGGCCATCTTGGATTTCAAATTGCTCCGGAACGTAACAACATTTGGTCAGGACCTTCAAAAGAATATTCCAAGTTTGGCTCAATTTGTCTTATTTAGTTCCAACAATAAGATGTTTTAAGGTATTTACCATAGAGTCCTATATTAAACTATATACCCCGCCGGCGGCTATCTTAAAATGTTTGATTGGCCCATAATGTAACATACTTAATTAAGACCTCGCAAAGAGTCATAACAAGTTTTGTTCATCGTCCCAACAGTCTCTGACCAGAAGATCTTTGAAATTTCAGTCAACCATAGTCTAATATGGCCCGTGGTGGCCATGTTGGATTTCCAGTGTCTCCAAAAAATAAAAACACTTGGTCAGGATCTTTCAATGAACGTTTCTGTCAATGTTGGTTCCATTTGCCTCATTTGTTCAAAATAATAATTTTTTAACGATAGGTTCCTAATGATTAGGAAGTATGTTAAATTGTGTACAGTTAAGGCAGTCATCTTAGATTTTCGAATCGGCCCAAAAAGTAACACCATTCGTCATGGATTCTTCCATGGTCCTGACATTTGCTTCAAACAGGCCAAACATTTTTAAAGGAGAAGGCCTTTAAATGATATTTTGTCATATTTTCCGTTTTCAGTAACGGCGGCCATCTTGGTCAGTAAGCGCGGTCGTAGGATATTATTGTGAAAGAGGACTACCCAAGGATCACCCCAGTCACATTTGCTTTAAATTGGCCAAGCAGTTTTAGAGAAGATTTAACTAAATAACGTTTGTCATATTTTCTATTTTAGGTAACAGCGACTATCTTCGTTCGCGAGCAGAGTCATCGAATATAATTTTGAAAGAGGACCATCAAAGGATAATCCCTTTCACCTTTGATTCAAATTGGCCAAGCATGTTTAGAGAAGAAGATTTTTAAGTGATTTTTAACCATAAGTTCTACATTTGTATTTTGAATAACAGCGGACATGTTCGTTGGTGATCGTGATCATCGGATACAGTTTTGAAAGGGAACATCACAAGGATTACCCTTGCCAACTATGATTCCAATTAGTTGAGCAGTTTTAGAGAGGAAGATTTTTGAAAACGTTTACGGACGATGAACGCAAAGTGATGGCAATAGATATTCTACAGCTATGTTCAAAATTCTGTACTACATAAGCTCGTCAGATGTCAAAATTTCTACCCTTTTCCCCAAAAAATATCCGATTTAACTGAATACCGCCAAAAATTATTTAATAAAGGATAGACCGAAAACAAGAAACCTTGCCAAAAATATTCCATCAGAAAAAGAAATAACGCAGATATTTACGCTGCTTTTCTGCATTTGCAATCTGTCTTAATCAATTTTCATGAAAAAGTTCCAGGTTTTAATCTTTCTACAATATTCGAAATACTGAAATTCTTAAGACACTTTAAAAAAATACAAGCTTTTACCTGGGTCACCAAAAATAGCTGTTCATCTCTTGTACCCCAAACAAATAATTTTACCCTTAAAAGGTGACTGCTCCTTTTCTAAACCTATTTTCAAACTTCTTAAAAAGAATTTTGATATTTTGCTGCTTCAGACCAAACTTTTTTTGCATTTGGGTGATTTTATAAATTTATTTCATAACAAAACATCCTTCTTTTTACACATAAAGTCAATTTTTTACCCAGAGATGTGACTCAATTAGATTTTCTACATCTGTGTGGAAATTTTAATAACATGCACCTAGATAATTTAAAAAAATCAGTGTTTACTGCAGAATACTTTCCCACTTTCAAGCTGAACCAAAAACTGTGTTTACATGTGTTTGTTTGCT
>JAOXYI010189478.1:0-11237 GCA_028566495.1 Lithophaga antillarum | reverse complement strand
CATGATAGATTTCGGAGTGTTCTTTTTTCTTTATTCATTGTTCTTTAATTCTATGAGAATCCGTTAATTGAAAAAAAAAACACTTGTTTATGGAGAACATATCATAAAGCAAGCCACAATCAGCAAACATTCAAAATAGAAAAAAGAAAAGAAAAAAAAAACATTAAAAGAACAACCAACTGAAACGCCGCAAGAAAAAACTTTGGGTGAGATCAGACAATGCGAAAGTGTAAACATCTCTAGCTCCATGTCTTGCCACCTTCATAAACCTCTTGTACTCAAAGCCGATGTACAGAAATAATTTTGCAGTGGTTCGAACTACGAAACTGGAAACATGTTAAATATATAACAAACTGAGACACGTACGTTCTCTTTAGCATGGTGACTAAAAATTCAGTTTTTCAATTGTATTAAAATCATTATAGAAATATTAGTAACTATTTCATCAGCAGTAACTGAAGTGCTTATTAGCCTATTACCACAAACAAAATCTACATGTTTATGGAAATCTTTCCGACTTGTTCTACCTTTTGTTTTTTGCTTCTTTTTCATTTTTTATTTTCATTTAAGTTTTTGTCAATTTTTTTTACCGAGGCAATTGCCTCGATTGCCTCAACGTAAGCTACGCCCCTGATTATATACATTAATATTCATAAACTTGTGTATTTGTGCATGTATTTACAACTATTATTAGACTCCCTCTTTGTCAAAAGTAAGTTTTACTTACATAAGCATATCTGACACATATGATGAATTTGTTAATTACAGTCCTCAACATCAGACTTAGTCTGTCAACTCTCCATATAAATAAAACTGAATAGATTTCAAACATGACTTGCTTAATACTCACTATAAGGAAATGGAATAAGATGTTTTTGTTGTTACCAGAATTTTTTGACATTATGTAAATAGGAGGTATAAATCAATTGATTTTCCTGGAACTTTTCATCTAGGATAAGTTGAAATTAGAACTACATGTATTCCTATTCTTATTTGCATAAGTTATGTCCCTTTAAGTGGATAAATTAGGAATTTTAAATGTATAATAAGGTTTACAACTTCAGATGTCAGTTATTTTTATGAAACTTGCTAAGTATATCTGAGTAGGCTTATTGACACAGTTAAAAAGTTGTTACTGTGTTCAGATAAGTTATGTCTTGAGAACTGAGAAAAGACGTTCACAAGCTTTAGAGCGCTTTAATTGTATCAAATCATATCACACTGACAAAGGAAATTTTGAATTGAGATTAAATAAAAAATAACATGGATAAGTTTGAATGTAGGTAATTTTACTGGTAGTTTAAACATATTAGACCTTGGAAAGAAGTTAAAATTGGAATTTTATAAATTAGCAAAGTTCAATAAACAGGACATATCATATGCAGAACATAACTTGACTGGGCAGTGTCACAGTTCAAAAAACCATCTATGTAGATTTAACATTGTAGATCACTTAAAGGTAAGGACAGCCCAGTCATGCTATGGTTCATTTAGAATACAGTAGAACCTGTCTTGAGAGACTACCCTCTCTTATAAGACCACTTCAAGATGGCGGTGCTCTTCATTATCCATATTAAGTTGACCTCTTTTGAGAGACCACCTGACTTGAAGGACCAGTTTTTCTTGGCAGAATGGGTGGTCTCTCAAGACAGGTTCTACTGTAACAGCATTTTAAATTAACCTTCAGAGTACCGGTAGGTCAGGAGAATTATTTTTTAAAATGCAGGTATGTGACAGAGAAATTAAACAAAAAGTTTATCGCATAAACACAACTCAGATCTTATTTACTAAAACTTCATCAACACTTTAAGTAGTTGTACAATCACAGGATGGCTAGGGACCATAGAACTTCTGCTTTTATTTTAGAAAGTTTTAAACTTGTTAAATTCCCTTATCTGTGAAATCTGTTTGAAGTATAATTGCAGAGTGTTGGTACACATGTACAATATAACCAAATAGAATTTTGGTTAGGGAAGAAATATGACAAACTGTTTAATCTTATTTTACTATATATTGTATGATTGACATCTAAAATATTTTGTTTATTTACAGAAGAAAAGATTCTTTAAATCCACCACCTGAACCCATGTCAAATGGACCAAGTAATTCAGCATTAGACAATTTAAAAGTTGAAATAATGAATGAAGTTCGACAAGAATTACAGAAGATGAAAGTTGAAATCATAAATGGTAATAAAAATTATGTATATATAAAGAAAGGATATGAATGTACAAATGTAAATGTATGCAAGACAAAAGTACAGAAATTATAAGATCAAAATCAGATAAAGGAACAATTGCTGGTCTTTAGCCGGAAAATCTGCATCCATTCTAATATATGTAATTTTTTTCTGCAGTTCTGTATCCAAAGGCGTTACACAGGCAGAAGACAATTTGCTTCATCTCTAGATCAGTTATGATACACTTATAGTATTATATTATAAAGATTGCTGAGCTAAGTTTTGAAATAAAGGTATATCCAGATACAGGTTTCAGCTAAAAAGGAATATAAAAATTTTTGTTTTCATTCTGTCATTTATGGCAAAACTTGCCATATTTTAGATGACAGTTTAGCACATCATAGCTCATCTAATATTTCTAACTTCTTCTGAAAAGATTAAAAAAATCAGTTTTCTACCAGCCCCTTGAACATTTCAATAAAACTTGTGGACGCTATTGTCTATTTTTTACATTGATAGATATAATGGACAGTCATGTGTGAATTTTATTTCAGCCATCAGAGAAGAACTTTCAGCACACAGATGAAAGAATGAACAAAAGACTGAATTGGGATCAAAATTCATCAAAATGGTGCTTACAGTGATCAACCAGTTTGATGCTGTTATTGTTGTCAAATTGTATATGCAGTAGGCCAGTTTAGAAATACATAATCAGCCCAGTGAAAAAAAAAGCTCAATAAAATGTGATGTGATAAATCTTGGAATAGTAATGTACATACTGGACAATGTGAAGATGGTTTTCTAAACTGACTTATTGGCATTACAAAGCAGTACAAAAATTCATCATTCTTACCAAAGGTAACAGTCAAGGCCACACACAATGTTTTATCAGAGATTTTTCATGTTAAGTTGGACAGACATAAATTAAACATTTCTCAATATACAGAAGAAGAGAATAACCAAGTATTATTAATGATAATAAATACTTTGCTCATATTGGACAAGTATTAAAAGCAGATATAATTTGCAGTATACTTTGAGAGAGATATATCCACATTAAACATTTGTTATATACTAATAATAGGTGTTATTCAAGCAAGTCTGTCATATAGCTGATATCACTTGCCTTTGTGTTATAGTGGTACTATGTTGCAGGCTGTTGATATAAGTGTAATTTTTCCAGACATTTATATATATGGAAAGAATTTATACTTTCCACAGTTAAATCAACTTTCTATTGTATAGTAAAAGTTTTTTTTTATGTTCATGAATTCTATTTTGATACCTTTGATTGAATTGCTACAATACTACAGAAACAGAATACCCTGTGAAATAATCTGCTGTTTAGTATTGACTTTATCTCATTACTAGGATCTCCTTTCGTAACTTGTTTTGTCATTTTTACCATAAATCAAAAGATTGTTATGGAATTTTCTATAAATAGTTATATAAGTACTTTATAATCATCAGATTGTATACAAGGTTTAATGTGGGTACATATTTTGTGTATTTATTAGAATTGACACACACCTTTATTTTTAGTGATACAGTTTTTGATAGACAAATGTTGAAAAATTATAAAAGCATCTTTTTGTTATACTATTTCATTTGAATCGTACATGTGGAATTGTTGGATTCTACTCTGTTAATAGGATGAACTTCTCAAATAATGTAGAGTAGAAGACTCCATATTATAAACTAAAAAAGAAGAAGACAGCTTGAAATGACAAATCTATTTTCTGTTTTGTGCACGGAAGTGTTAAAAATCATGAGGATGAACTGTTACAGGTCGAAATATTCAGAATTTGTAAAGAAGATTTTTGTTGGAGTTGCAAGTGAAGTAAGTATGTCTGGGTACTTTGTAGAGATTTGTCTCCTCCTTCTGACATACTTTGTCTAACCTTACACTTAAATGTTCTCTGTTAATAATTTTTATAACCAGAGGAAATTGCCATTAAATTTTTGAAAAATTAAACCAGCTAACATTCAGATAAAATACTATTTAAAACAAAAATACAGGATTTTTTTATTATGTCTGTTATGATTGAATCTGATTTCCTTGGGCTGTGTTTCATTTGTAATAAAACCCACCTTCACGTACTATTTATATCAAAGTATTGCACATACATGTAATTGTTTGCTCAGACTTTCATACTTCGCTTTTCATATCTCTATGTGTATTCACATTTTATGACAAAATAGATATTATAGGATCAAAAATAAATTGGAATGACCATTTCAGAAATAAACAAATAAAAGGAGGAGGGCAGACAGTTGGTACTTTTTTGCTACAAGTAATATTGAATCGTTTTTTTAAAGAGATGGTTAAATTTTAAGATAAACCTCAACATGGATCTATTTAAAGGAGATAGAACCCATTTCTGATTCTTTTTATAATAGCCACAAGTCTATTTTTACATGTGGAATGTTTTTATCACTTTTAATGAGAAATATAATAAGACCTTTCTATGAATTCTGAGAATGCTAACATATGGAAAGTAATTTGGCTTCTGTGAATCAAAATCCCATTTGTGAGAATAATAATAATAGTATGTTGCATAGAAACAACACATTGCCAGTAAACATTCAGGTTCTTTAATTGTGCATTTTAAGTGTTAATTGATCAGTAGGAAAATGAAACTTGGATAGAGAGGAGTTCGAAGTAACATTTTACTGATGTTGTCGCCAAATCTATCCATTTATGTCAAAATTATATAAAAAAAAAAAAGAAACATTTATACATTCTAGATGTATTATGCACATTGTGTGTAGATGTAACAGATACTTTTATTCCAAAATAGGTTGTGATATGATTATTTACTGTTAAAGTTTTAATTAGTGGGTACCAGTTTTTGCAGTTTGAGAGGAAGTGACTGTATTTTTTTTTCTTACTGTGGATTCATTTTTATTTGTTGGGAACCAATTTTTGAGGATTTTGGATCACATCAAACCACAAATTCAAGAATTCTACGAAGAAAATGATTATCTTATTCCAGTTTTAAATGTGCAAGGTAAAATGATAGAGGGTGTTTGCCGTAGGTAGTGACATCAAGAACCGTCTATGTTATTTTGCTAGTGATGGGTGATGTGCTGCTTGCTTGTTGTTGCTTGCTTAAAAAGAAAGACATGATGTGAGTCTGTGGCTGAGAAATAAGTAAACACTTGGAATAAGGAAATTTTCATCTTGTGAATGTGTAAATGGATCACGGTTATTAACGTCAGGTTTTGTTTGGTTGTGCAGTATAGTGTTGATTTTACCAAAGACATAAAGTACAGTTATTATATATTATATGTCTCTGATTTTACCAATTAAACATCAGTTGGTGAAAATAGATTGGATTAACGATAAGTGTTTCATTTACCCTTTAATAGGTAATGATTTGTACTCGACCGGTGATTTTAAAATAAAATTTCACACCTTGAAGGGTAAACAAATGAATATTTAGTTAGCTATGGATTTGATTGCAGTAAATTATTCTGAAGTATTAACAAAAACTTACATGTAGAATTGCTAGTGCAATTTGACTCATTTTTACGTTTTATCAACATTTTTTATCTTTAATTCTTGAACTTGCAATCCACAAATTTATGTATCCCATGGAATAAGTTTTTTTTTCAATCAACGAAAATTGATACCCATGATTTAAAATGAATTCACAGTATATTAGTGGACTTAAAGGCGTTTCAGTTCTGTTCAATATTAACATTTTCTTTGGGTTTAAATTTCATTGAATGAACCACAAAATCTAGGAAACTGATATACCACAAATAATACTGATTTTATGGTGAGTTATTTGTTAATTAGAAACTGATTTACCACAAATAATACTGATTTTACAGTGAATTATTTGCTAATTAGAAATTTGTCAGCTGGCTTTTCAGAACCTATAGCATGAACATCAGAAGGATTCTTTCTTTAGAAGTTTTGGATTTTTTTGTATTTTCTTTTTTTTAATTCTGTTTTTGTAGAAAATATTGCACTGTACATTTAACATACACATTTCAAATTTTGTAACATATTTGTACATTTTATATTCATTTTGCCAAACATTCATACATTGGACCCAGGAACTGTATATAAATCTTTGTGTATGTATGTTAATATATGCTTGTTGACTGTATCAGGCCAAGCCTTCTGTTACTGGTTTTGTTGTAGATTTTTTTGTTTATTTGTTTTGAACCAAAGGTTTTGACCAAAAATTAACACGGCTCATTCAGAATGCAATAATGAATCAATCTGCTCCTTTGAGTGTTCTTTTGTTATTCTCTTGGCATTTTTATAGAACAGATTTAAATATTTTATGTACATATGCTTTACATACGTCAACGTTAAATGAAGATTCTCCTGAGTAAGGAAAATAATTCTAATAATTGATTTACTCTACAAAGTTGTTTTATTAGATAGAATGCTGTTTATTGTGTACTCAGGAAAATCATTTTTCAAGAAACTGTTCTCTCAAATAGAGCAGACTTTTTTTTACAAATATGTTCTTTTACAAGTGAAGTAATGTATGTTTATATGACCTTTGAGTTAGATAAGAACAACAGTAAACTAAGGTTGACTTTCTTATGGATATAAGATATGTTGGGTAGTATATGAGACTGATGTTTTTGCTGTATTAATCTCCAGATGCCAATTCCTGCTTAATTACTATTTTATATCAGTTTGGTAAAATACTTTTCAAGTTTTTGTTAGTGAGGGTCACAATGAAAGGAAGGTAACAGAATCCAATAATAATTGTAGAAACAGATTACCAAGCCTGAATCATTTAGCTTTAGTGTCCTTTACTTTATACGTTTATATATAGCATGGCCAAGACAGAGGGATCATATTATTTGTTGTCCTCCCATTTACATTCTCCATAAACCAATTAGTAAATTTTAAGGAAACATCTAGATATTGGCATTATGCACCTCCTTTTGTGTTCTTCCAGTTTATTTTGTTCAAGTCATGCCACTTTATCAAATTAAATGGTAGTGGGGAGACTTGTCTGTTCTTGTAAATTTAAGAAAATATACACAGACTTGTTTTATTGTCTGTTTACTATTAATTTTTCATTTGCATTTCAATTAATACATGTACATGTTTTGCACTTTCACGCCTGTTAACAGTTATGGAAATGATTATTTTTATGCTTTTAACCTAACAGTAATTCAAATCATAATAAATTGGAAATGATTTAATGATTTATTTAAATTTAATTACTTTTGTTATATAATATTTTGTAATAATGAAAAAAGAATTACATAAAATAATTGTAACAGTATTTGTATGTAAAATCAACTGTGTTCAAAATTCATTGTTAATCAAGTGCATAGCTGTATAGTAATATATTTAGAGATTAAGGCATTCCTTGCAATTATTTTATGGTTTTTGTTTTGCTTTCTTTTATTTTAAAGTGCCTGTGGACATTTCTACCTCTAAATATTCACCATTGATTGTTCTTGGTTTTACAGAATACAAAAAATGTACTTTTTCAAAAATTACAGACACCATAATTTTATAATTGTTCAGAATATTAAAAGAATTAAATGCATAATGTAAAATGAGTAAACAAAGATTGTAAATTTGAAGACCTATGAATACATGTGGAGGTCCTTTTTGTAGAATAATATAGGGAAGGGACTGTAGATCTCTGGCATTTTAGTGCCATATTGTACAGTAAACCTGAATATATAGTGTAATCTATTTATCATCTACAAAATAAACTATGCTTTTATACTGACTTGTTGCTTTATTAGTCCCCTATGGTTACCTTAGTGGGACTATAGGATTGCTCTCTGTCTGTCTGTCTATCAGTCTCTCCCTGTAAGATGTTACCACCTCTAGCTCAAAGATGATTTAAGATATACCTTTCATATTTTGTAGTAAGTTAGTGGACAATAAGGGCATGATGCACGTAAAATATTATTTAAAAAAAATTAAAGATGGCCAAATCGTTTTTTGATGTTACCACGTAAAGCTCATACATGGTTACAGGTATTGCTCTCATATTTTGCAGTTAGATAGTGGACAATAAGAGCATGATGCACATCAATTTTTTTTTCAAAAAATCAAAGATGGCCGAATGGTGCCCATTTTTATAATATTTTTGCATCTTTTTTACGTTACCACCTGAAGCTCATACATGGTTACAGATATTGCTCTCATATTTTGCACTTAGGTAGTGGGCAGTAAGAGCATGAAGCAGGTCAAATATTTTTTTTAAAAAATCAAAGATGCCCAGACGATGGACATTGTCACCTGAATCTTGTACATGGTTTCAAATATTTTGCAGTTATGTAGTGGACAATGAGAGCATGATTCATATGAAATGTTTTTTTTTTTGTGGAAAATCAAAGATGACCAAACAGTGGCCATTTTTATGATATTTTTACAATATTTTTTTATATTACCACCTCCACATTCCTGTAGACATGGTAGAGGAACTATAAGTCATGGACCATTTTAATCATATTTTAATGACATCGTAAGCACAAAATTCTACCCTTTCAAAAAATTTAGGGGACATATTTTGCTTTGCAAAACTTAATTCGCTTCTTTAAATAGCTCTAAAAAAGTGGGCGTAATTTATGAGTATCTTTCTATGCAAGGAGGGTTACGTTTGTATGTTGTAGATTAAAGTTTGATTTGGTGTTATTCCGATAAATTCGAAACTTTTAAATCACTTCATTTTGGACCTTAATAAGATACAGTAAGACCTCCTGTAAGGGGACATGTGTATAAGAGCTATCTGTCTATAAGGGCAGTTTCGACTTCCATATTCAATAAAATATATTTTTTTAATGTATATAAATGCCATCTGCTCAAAAAGGTCACTTTTCATGTTCCTGTGACTGTCCTTGTGTATATTTTGTCTGTAAAGACATTATACTTAACGCATATCGTTGATGATTATTTTCAACAGCAGCATTATGCAGTATTTTTGTCAAATATTTTAGACTATTTTGACAGTGACTTAAACGAAGAAAAGCCAAAAATAAAACCGGTATAAAGTACATGTATTTCATTTTCGCGATGCAAACGAGTTTGTTTTATGAATATTCGGAAATATATCGCCACATTTTTCAAATTTCTCAAATATTTATTACATATGCCTATAGAAATATTTTAAGATAAATATTCTATGATGTAGCCGGTTAAAATCGGTACTAAATATTAGCATCAATGAGGGTGCGAAATTTTAAAATTTATAAGAACAGTTTTGGTTTTGAATCATTACCTGTTTTTAGTTGAGAAAGGCGATGTGCCTAGAGAAAGTCATATACATTCTGCGCGGAACAGATCTTCCTAAGGTAAGGTTTAGTCAAGTTATCTTTGCCGAAATGCCGCCTTGGTGGTGAGAGGCTAGTGATCTTTGATGAGGCTCTTAACGAGGATCCCTTACCCGCAATCTCGAACATAATTTTACACTTCCCCCAATTAAGAGCGTGAAAGTTGTTTAATTGAACTCTTTAAAACGGACGCTTTTCCCGAATTCATTGAACAAATTTATTCAATTTCCCGTGTCATGCCGTGGGTCCTTTCCCGTTAATTTTGATGTTCTCGTTTCAAGCCTATTAAAAATAAGGTAATCCCGCATCACGCTTAACCCCATTGAGACCATGTATGAGATGTAAACGTGGCGAAGTAAGACCATTTCGCTCATTTATTATTGTATAGTATATTAATTACAGCTCATAACTATGAAAATTAGGTTGATACGATACAACGTGACTAGTTAATTATTTAACCAGAAAAAAAAATAATTAAAAATGCAGTGTAAAGAGGAAGAGCAAATATAGTACATATCCAAAAGAAAAACGATGATACATTATTTGTCTTTCAAAAGATCAGTATCTGCGCACAGTTGATAAAATGAAAGATTAGGAAAAGGACAGTGAATAAATCTGATAACTAGATACACACTCCGATTACCAATCTGATAACAGATTGACTTCCTAGATAATCCTTAAGTGTCCGATAATTTTGTGACCAATTGATATATGACTGCGGGATGAGGAAGTACTTTTCTAAAGTTACGTGACTACAGCGAAACAGTTAGTAGTAATTTATGATTATAAATTAATATTCAGACCAATCTCCATCACGTTTTCTTTCAGCGTATTTTAAAATTTTTTTTTGCTTCTCTATACATCGCAAACGACTCTCATTCGTAGTTTTTATACCCACGCGAAAGCGGGTGTCATATAGTGACCATGTATTCCGTATGTCTGTCTGTCCGTAACCTTTTTGTATCCACTACTCCTCTTTGACCGCTTTATGGAATTTCATGAAACATAACACATCAGTATTAGGTGTAGTTGTGCACCATATATTTATTTTTTCTCATTATTGAAAAAGTTCCTGCAAAACAACCATACTTTTAAACATCCTAAGGCTTTGGGAGAGGCGGGTCCCATATTGTGTCCACTCCTTCTCCTTAACCACTCCATGGAATTTCACAAAACCTTAACACTTTCTTCAGTATAAGGTGTAATTATGCACCATATATTCATTTTTTTTTTAGATATAATTGAAAATTTCCAGAAAATAGCCATTTTACAAGTACTTATGTTTTATTCTAAATATATGTACTTTGGCTTTGGGAGAGGGTCCCATATTGTATCCACTACTCCTCCTTTACCACTTCATGGAATTTTACAAAACTTCAACATTTTTTTCAGTATGAGGTATAATTATGCGTCATATGTTTAATTTTTCTATCGTTCAAAACTTTCCTGAAAACATGAGAAATGGCCATTTTACATGTATAGGCTAAGGGGGTCCAATGTTGTATCCAGTACTCTTCCTTGACCATTGTATGGAATTTCGTAAAACTTAACACATTTTAAACTATGCAGTGTAGTTTTCCACAATATATTTTTTTTTCGGATTTGAATCCTCCAAATGAGTGCTTATCTATTTTACAATAAATAGGTTTAGTGGGGCGCCGGGGGCGCGTATATATTTGTGAGCTTTGCTCAAAGTACCTCTCGGTATTTTTTTTTTGGGGGGGGGGGGTTGGGGGGGTGTTTATTATTATTATTATTTTATTTGTTTTTTTTTTTTTTTGTA
>JAOXYI010189367.1:0-11238 GCA_028566495.1 Lithophaga antillarum | reverse complement strand
AATTTTGCGATTTTTCATTATTAAAAGCATTTGCTCCTTAGATAACGTTTACTCAAGACAATTTCATTTTTTAGTTATTTTTATTTAAGATCAAATAGGAATATTTTGGCAATATGTTTTGGTAAATACAAACCTTTAAGCTTTGAAAGTAGTAAAAAGTAGTTACCTGAAGTGACCTACCGTCTTGTTTTGTTTTTGAGGTGTAGGCAATATTATCTCTTCAACTGCCAAATTAATTTAATCAAGCCTAGTATGCAAAAGCATTTAAGTAAGATACTGAAAAAACTCAAACAAGGATAGTTTGATATCCTGTTCGAAGAATTATGTCCCTTGTAAACAGTGAAAAAAAAACGAACTACATTCTCAGATTAGGGATTATGGGATGGTTGACCTTTCCAACTTCTAGGACTGATTTTTCAAACTGGCAGAACAATGGAAATAGTTTGCCCAAAGCAAGTAGAGATAATCTTTACAGTTACCGGTATGATCATAACAGCCACGTTAAACTTTATTAAACAGAGCTATCAGTTATACATATTTGCCGGAGGTACAAATGTAGGCGCTTGCTCCGATAATTAAACTAGTCTAAACGATATAGCTGAAGATAGTAGTATGAAATCCTGTTTTACGAAAGAAAATCCCGAATGTATTGTTAGCTTGGTTGTTATTTTACGATATCTAAGAATTTTATTGGTTTAACATCTTAGTGGTGGACTCCAATACACTATACAGATGTACCTCTTCTTATGGAATAATACAAACTAAGAAACAAAAAGATATCAATCAAAGGTGGGATTTGTCTTTTTGCATTTAGATATTATTGTTGTTTTAAAAAAGCTTTACTACAAGTTCCATTGATGTTAGGTCAAGGAACGATTCGAAATTTTACCTTCATTTAAATGTTATCAGTTCTAATTGCTTGAAATGCAGTACGATATAAGAACTATGAATAATATGAAATACGAGTGGAATATTTGCTTCATTAATAACGTCATATGAAACGAGCATTTATTTTCAAGGCGGCATGAGTAGTGAAAAAAAGAGTGCCATTAAGTTAATCCAAAAATCCGTTCTTGTATTCGAGGTGCTGAAAATTCTACTTCTTTTAAGAGAAATCTGTCCACAAAGTCCAGCTTTTACCGACAATTGCAATTGATGTTATTGACGATTACATAATATTGGACCGAAATATCAAGAATATGGTTCATCCGGAATGCAAAGTTCTGAAAGATTTGACCTAATTATTTATATCAAACTTTTATGTGCACAAAATTTACAAATTGCTACACTCTAAAAATCATTTGGAGTCACAAAATATATACGGGTCAAAGATATGACTGCTATTACATGCCACAACTTCTTTTGAAGATATAACATTACATTGTTTCCAGGAAATAGGGATTATGATTTTGTTATTCCTTTCTTACTTTTCAGTTTATTACTTTAGCTAATGCTTTTAACGAAATTTAATGCAGATTAATAATAAACGTCAGTAACAATTTTTAAGGTAATACTATAACCCTGTTATCGCAATTAAATGTTTTTAAATCATTACTCAGAAATTTCAAAATATTCCTTTGATAAGGACTTGTTATAAATTATCAGAGGATACCAAAGTTAATTGGATGTAGCATACGCACATTTCAACAATTAACGTCTCATCAGTTGTTGAATGTAATAATTTGTTAATATATCCAATAGAACATGTATTTTTAGTTTCGTGGTTTCATTATTGCCGTACATTTACACGTGCAAATTATGCAAAAGTTATGCAATTTCGATTGAAGGAAAACTGTTTTTTTTTGCTAAGGCAGTATTTCATTACTTAAGATCTATATCCTTTCAAATGATATTTAAAACCTGCCACATGCTGTGGAATTTGTAAGGTGTTACAAAAACTAAGACTGATTAACCAAAAACATGCAATTTGTTGTTAAAGTCAAATAAGAATCATAAGTTTGAATCAAACCTATCAGGAATGTCAGCGAAAGCTGTTGTGGGAAATCCAATGATTAAAAGCTGACAAAGAATGTGTTATTTAAATAGCAATCTGCAGCTACTTTTAATAATTGGCATTTTGTTTTTGAACAAGTGTGATATCTATAGCATTTAAAAGGATTTAATGAAGCAATTTGTTTTAATTATATATAATAGACCTTATGTTGGCAGAGAACATTATTGTAATGCTTGTTCGTGCTTACGTCAGAATGAAAAACCAAAAACATAAGCTTTCTAAAAAGTTCAATTTATTGCGATGAAACTTACTACGTAAATATTTTGGTGCAGGAAGATCTTCAAGTTAAGGCCACCGTCATTTGTATTTAGTATTTATGACCTAATAATATGTTAAAACTGATTTTGAACTTGTAATCAAGTTCATGAAACTTGTGTACAGTAGAACGAATTATTGTCTTTAAACCTGACCTCACATTACTGCATACAGGACAAGAAAGCCACTGATTTCACTTCCGGTTTTGTGTGCAAATGTTTGGTTCTGTTGTTTGTCTTGTTATGTTCGGACTCCGATTTACTGTCATCTTTTCGTAACCTTTTGTCGTCTTGAAGCCATACGAACTATTTAATATAACATTTTTAGATAATAATTGATTTTAATTAGCAAAAATTGGTGAACCACATTTAAATGTAAACTGGAATGCAGAAAAAAACCCAAATAACACTCTTCTAAATGCAGACCATTTTATATAAAACAAGATTAAAGCAATATCCTTCTAAAATTCTGGGGGTAGTAAATTTTGATGCGGTTCGAACAGGAAATAGGGACATTGCGATAGAGACACCGTGAAAATTTGTCTTCGATATTTTTTAAAACTTTTTTTCATGTTTGATCGATTGTTTTAAATCATCTCTCGCTTGACAAATATGATTTTTCACCAATAAATAGAAAATTTCTCCGAGAATATTGAAAGCTGAAGTTATAAGATTATCACAGTATTCGTCGAAGTTGTGTCGATTACTAAACAGTTTACGGACTGCCCGTAACATTCAAGTGGGACATTGGTTCGGAAGCAGGAATATGGAGCTAAAATATATAATAATTCTGAAATAGAAAGTTCTAATACCATTTTGAAGTAAAGACAATGTCTTGAAAATAATCATTTCAAATATGAACTTAAGTAAATATTCAGTATTTTGAATCGACAAACAAAGGACTTTTTAGACCGCAGTGGGATATTCATTTGGTCAAAACTAAATGGACACTATATAGACCAGGAAACTACTTACGCATACCAATCTTTCGGAACAATGTTACATTCTTTCCCGCACATCTTACTGTCATTTAGCAGGACAATGATCTCAAAAATGTCAATAGAAATTATACTGTCTATTTAAGCTGATCTTTGTTGCTAATCACAAGATATTATACCTTTTTTGGACAACGAATAATAGAAAATCATTCAATTTATCAACTCGTGGCAGCATGGAATTGTTACGCTTTACAAGCAATTTTTCACGTTACAGACCGTCTATCGCTACCATGAAGTAATCAACTATTCAATAAATACATTAATAATTTCACACAAAAATATCTAGAAGATACTTGTGTACAGTAGTTTGTATCAATTTCCCCCTGAAATAGTTGCGTTTATGTTCCGTATACACGAGAGTAAATTGTCACTAGTAATGTTCCATCAGTTAAAGGCCAAGTTACTTCTGTTGGATTTTTACTGCGTTCAATTTGGTTCTAATTATATTGGTAATACTTTAAAACATTTTTGAACATTTATGCGTTGGTTATTTTTTAAATTATTAAAAATGAAACTCTCGGGTGTATTTTATTTGTTTTTACAGAATGATGAATATAGAAAAACCCTCTTATTCCCATATCATAGAAAAGTAGAAAGGGCGTTAATTATATTTAGAGGAATGACTCAAATTTTCACAAAATTTACAAGCTATGCCGACTATTGAAAAACAATGAAAACGCACGTAGCTTGAAGATATAATCTTTTAATCAATTACCAATGTGATCATAACAGCCGTATTAAACGTTGGTTAAACCGAGATGCTAGTAATACATTATATTTTTCGAATATAGAAGCTTCCTCCACTATATAGATGAAATACTGGAAGTGTTGTGAAACGTTATTGAAAATCGAAAAAAAATTTAGCTTCTAAAAAGTAATATATCGAAGCCAAACTTGCGTCGGATGTCAAGTTTTCAAACAGTATCATATTCATTATTACAATTATTCCATTCCACATTTTTATTTAATTTCATTTAGAAACCGGTCAATCAGACATCACTTTGTTAGTGAGTATTGACACTATTGCCAAGTTTTTTAATGGCAAATTGATTATCAAACGTAAATTTAATTTTATCAGTATAATCTGCTTACTATTGCAAGAAAAGTTTGGTTTTGTCTTTTTTTTTTAAAGTCATTTCTATCATTACTCCATCCATTATTATTTGTGTTTAAATTTAAAAAATACTTCCTAAATTCCCGAAATTTGGCCATATCAACGAACCTTATGGATTAGAAAGACCTTCCAATTCTTACGTCAATACTTATAGAATTTCTACATTATAATCACGTTTTGTCACTACGTGTTATTTAAAATTTTTAGCGAAGTTTACAGTAAATCTGTATACTTTATATCTAATTGTAACAGTAAGAACAACATTGAACAGCGACTTTTTTCTATATTTTATTTTATTTTCGTATTTTCTTTGTTGAATACTCCTTTTCGCACCAGTTTACCTGTTTTTTGTTTTGTTCATTATTATAATATTTTCTTCCTCTCTTGCGTTTGGTAATCTTAGACTATCATATTCAAGTAATTACACCATTTTATAAATGAAAAGCTCCCACTGTTTACGTTTAAGAATATGTATTGGCTCGCTTTTGTAACACTGGGCACTCAATCAGCAATTTAACAAAATTTAATCGAATACAATGAACACATTTAGTCCAGTAAAAACCCCCAAAATTGCCGATTTTGAGTTGTTAGATACAGTTTTTTTCTGTTTTAGATTTTTGTACTACACAAATATTTAACAATTTAATGGTACGAAAAACTGCGTCGTAGTAAGTAACGAAAATCTCACCTTACCGTTTATTATAGGGAATCCAACAGAAAGTTTGTTAGTAAAAATCTTAAATCCTATTCCCAGAATGGGTCCGTTTTTCTTCATTTTTTTCTTCATTTCTCGTGCCATGGTGACGGTCCTTTTCCACAAGTTATTTTGGACGTTCCCGTGTAATGCATATCGAGAAATACACAATTCCGCGTTACGTTTATCTATCGAAACTTTCATTACATGGTTTTTACTCATAACGTCTAACTTGGTTGATTTTAATACGTGAAAGAACCCTGATAAATCAAAGTGTGATAAACATTCGCTCGTAGATTGTTATGACTCACTGACAACGTCCCACACGATAAAACGTCGTATGCATTGTTCAGTGGACATATATTTGTATTGTCAGTGACATCAATGGACATAGATTTGCGATCGGACATATATATGTGACCGGCTATAGATCTGAGTCTTACAAATATACTATCACTAGGTTAATGGCGCTGTTGCTGACCTGTTACTCCTCAAAGTTATTGCTTGCCAAATATCCTTTGCCGGCGTAATTTACGGCTTTTTTTAAAATAGATTTTATCATTTGTCCTTCCCTAACATTTTATTGTTGGTTAGATTGAAGATTTATACATAAATGTTCACTTAAAGGCAAACTGAAACTGTTTTGATAGCATAAATTGAATAATCAAACTACATATTAACAACTATTGTAGTCTCAATTTACTCCCAAGTACTCTGTTTGCCTTTTGTTTTAAGACAAGTATAATAGATACTGGATGCAGCATTTTCACATATAAATGTACGTCATGAACACGCAAAAATACTTTTCATGAACATTTTTGACAGACACAGACACATCTGTACCCCAATCCTCCCTTAGATACAAGAAGGATTTAGTGATTTTGGCTGAGCTTTTTTCTAGTTATTCTTTATAAAAGCCAAACAGAATAGGTTTCATCCAACTGGGCAGGACATTAGCCATATGTTAATCCCTCGGAGTGCTGAGAACTGTCAATCATGTTTTTACTAATCCCTCAAGTTTACACCATTAGCCCAAGCATGAGGTTACAATTACTAAGTGATATTGTTACTAACGTTAGTAACTAGAATTTTGAGAACCTGAATCTAGTAAAGTTTACTGTGCAATCCATGTAGAGTTGGGTGATCATTTTCGTCACCAATCTAGTATCTATTATTTTTATTAACATCATTCATGATAAATGAAAGGAAAATCGTATTAATCTAACAAATATTTATCAATGTAAATAAGTCACTGTTTTTACAAATAAAGAGTTTTTTTCTTAGATTCGGTAAAATATAGTTGATACACAATAAGCAAAATTTATGAAAAATGGCCATTTCAGAGTTCCAGCCAAAATTGATTCTAACAGTTTTTTTAATTTCAGCTTTATATACTGAAGTGATTTACGTTTACCATTTTTAAAGTGAAAATATTTAGATATACTCTTTGGCTTTTATCAATTTCAAACTTGTTTCAGTCTTTAATGATCTGAGCAAGATATAGCCAAATAAATAGAATTTTCGGCAACATTAGTATCCCTCCGATCACCACCAAAGCTAAACATGCACGTAGTTAACTATGAATGGCAGAGGTATATTATTAACAAATAAAACTTATATTTTTATATAAAGATAAATTTTTTCAGTGTTCATATGTTTAGTTGGTAAGCTTTGTTGTACATGCAGTACACTGTAATTATAATAAAAACAAAATCAAAGGCATACAGTCCAAAATGTGCATATTTATTATCAAAAATGGTCGTCCATTTCTACATAGAAAACTTCTGAGGTATTATGTGGATCCAGTCGTATTCATTCATCTCTCTTTAAACGAGAAACAGAAATCTTATAACCCGAAATAATATTTTTACTGGTCTAATATTTGTAACTGTTTCGTCAAGTGTAGTTTTATTTGTTAATAATATACCTCTGCATAAATAAAGGATATTTAAAGACGTACAATTTATTAAGATGGTTTCCTTTACTATTTTCTACGTATTCTTCCATTATTTGTAATGCTTGGATGCTAAATTGGAACACACAGATAAAAACATGTTTCTGTTGCAAGTTGAAAAAAACATCTTTATGGGAAGAATTTCCTCAGCTGGTACAACATGCACTCAATTACAAAATGAGAAGGGAGACTAGATGCATCCATTTGGTAATGATTTTTTTAAAAAATTATGACAATTTTGCTGTCTTTCTGTATTTTGCTGTTTCAAAAGTATATGACACATGTACGAAATTAATGAAATAAAACTACTTTTAATACTCTGATATTAAAAGTACTAGTATTTCGTAAATAATTATAAGGATTTGGGATGCGCTTTTCCTTAATATTAACAGAGACATATAAAACCAATTACATGTCTCTGATATTAACAAGATTTTTGTTCATGTCGGATGGCCCAAGCCGTATTTGCAGTGAAATCGATATTAGAGAATTACCTGTAACATACTACTGTCAACAATGCTTTCTATACTTGTAGGAATTTAGGATAAAAATTTTAAATTTACAATTTTATTAAAAGTTCAATGATAACCAAATTTGAAAATTATGACCAGTTTATTTTTTGCTATCAGTACAAGAAAGTCATTTCTGTAACAATCTTGTGAATTCACGGCAGATTTCCTCATCTAAAATGTAAAAAAATCGGGATGTTCAGAAAGCAAAGTTTGGGTGATTGCTTCTAAAACAGAAATAGAAGATAGGTGTCGCAATATAGCTGAAAAATTGTTAATATAAACCCCAACAACCCAATCCAACTCTTTTGATAAACTCAGTTTTTAAGATGATTTTTTGTTTCCAATTTAAAACCTCAGTAAACTTGGAACCATGTGGTTTAAATCCCATGGACCCTGATACCTTTATTTGTATACACTTGCATCTCTTTGTCATGGGTTATGGTTCATACCTGTCTGTTCTGATGCTTTGGAAGTCTGCTTAATCTGTTTAGTATATTAAACAATGTTAAACTCTGATCACAAATCTTTATACCTTCACTTATTGACATTTAATCTACATATCAAATCACGCCTGTGACAAATAAATTACTGAATTTTTATTTGTTTCTTAAAAACATTTTTAACGGCTATGGTGGCCATCTTAGATAAACGACCAGTCATCGAACATATGTTCCAAGGATAATTTCAGTTAAATCTATGTCAAATTGGGTAATTGTTGTTTTCTAGAAGATGACGGATCCAACGTGTTGGCAGCCAGGTGATCTAAAAAAACGTTTTACATATAGTGGTCACAGCTGAGAAGAAGAAATTTTATCTGCTGCCAGTGTAAAAAAAGTATCATTCACCCTATTCTGGGCAAGAAAAGTTTATTGCATAACATCGGGCTAATATAACTTTCGAATTTCAAAGTTTGCAAGCCTCGTTTAAGATGAAAATGATCGGATACAAGAAATCTCTCGAGCCCCAACAAGGATATATACTAAATTACATAAGTCTGTGCTATAGGACATAGCAGCATGTCGACAAGGGAAATTCGAACAAGTGTATATTAAAAGTGAGTGTGGACACAGTATTGTGCGTGACACATTAATATGCTGGATGCATTAGTATGCTTGACACATTTATTCCTGCCCCTTTGGCTTAGTTATGATTTGGGGCATTGGCCCCTTTTAACCCCTTATATCTCTGAAACCATAAGAGCTACATCTTATGTTGAATTATTCCTGAAAGCTCTTGAAAAACTAGGAAAAATAAATACGTGGACACACAAATTTGCTTGTCACCGATTTCATGTTGACACAAAACAATTTTAAGCAAAATTGTGAAATTTGGCCTTTCATCACATTTGACCTTATTTATCTCAGAAACTGTACGAGATAGAGAAAATCTGATGACATACTACCAAAAGCTCTCTTGAAGATGAACGCAATGAAAAAAAAACCGCATCGCAATTGGACGAAAAATAAAACTTCTGTATTCCTACAAAAATGTAGCAAAGCGGTAAAATTTGCAGTTTTAACCTCTTTTATCTCAAAAACTATATAAGATAGGAAAAATCTGTTGCAACCTCCCTAAAAGCACTCACAAAGACGAACTTTTAAAAAAAAGTTCATCAAAATTGGATGGAAAATAAACATGTTACAAATTTTGAAAATTGCCCGTTTGACCCCTTTTATCTCGGAAATGGAAAAAGTTACGAAAAATCCGTTGGCATATTACAGAAAGGTATTTTTATTAGAAACTGAATGAAAAAAAAAACACATCAACATCGGACAAAAAATGAGCGTTCAACATGCAAAAATACGAAAATCCCATTTTTACCCCTTTTTGGCCCTTAATTCTGAAACAGTAGGGGTCGGATTCCCCATTTTCAGTCCCAATCTTTATTTTGTACCAAGAACCATAGTGTTAAAATTTCAAATAGATCGGACTTCTAGAACTAAAGTTATTGCACGAAAATCAATGTGTCTGCAGACGGACGACGCCGACGACAGACCCATAACATAATACGACCACAAAAATTTTGCGGTCGTATAAAAACTTATCTACATATGATGCTTCTGGTTTAACTTTCGGTTTTGCTGAAATTGTCATATTTTTCAGTGAAGTTTGCTACAGTGTATCTTCCTTCGAAACCAACATTTTCATTAGGGTAAACGACAGTGTTAATCCCAGAAAAATTAAAATATTTATTGATTAATATTGAATGGTGCTTAATGCCACGTTCAGCAGTTAGCTACATCATGGAGACTGAATTTTGTCCGTGGAGGAAATCTGAGAAAACCACTGATCTTCTGCAAGTAGCTGGTAAATTCTTATATATGGAGGATGTGACTAACTACCTGAACCAAATCCTTTAAGATACATTGTATAAACGGCATTTGCGCAGCATAATTTCGTATAAAATTAACAGTGCTGCATTATGTCCTATAGCACAGACAAATCTAAAAGAAGACAGCTGGCAGAACTACCTATCAATAGGTGTAAAGCCCTATTTTAAACTGTATACCACTTCAAGTTTCTTTTAAGGGACATGAAGTTGGATTCTTAGAAAAACATTACCCTGATCAGAGCTTACCATACGTCTGATTAGAAAAGACTTTGAAACATCGGGTGTCTGGATTACGTTGCCAAAATTGAATATGGACATGAAACCGTTTTAAATTTATTTTTTATGTCTTTGTTGTGGTTATTGTGAAGTATAACTATTTCGACTTTGTTTCATTAAATATCTCTGTTTGATCAATATGTAAGCCTTTCTTTCTTTTTTTTGTTATAAAAATAATCTCTCTAGTTTTGTCTCCTTCCTGTCTCCTCTCTTCTCTTTTCTCCCACCCCTTTTCTCCTTTCTCCCGGTCTCCCGCTACCCTGTCCGCCCCCTCTTGTAGAGTATGAATGGATGTTTAATTCTGAAATGTATTGTTCCTTCTAATGACTATGATCCTATCCGCATAGTTCATTGTCAATTCAAACGCAAATATAGCGGTGTATATCCGATTTTCTCACTTTCCTAAGTAATGTGTTATGTGTATCTGTAAAGGTATTTTGCTTTTTTATTTGAGCTACATGTACCAGAAAATAATTAGTAAACGAAAAGTTGTAGAACATAAAGTACCCCATTTATTATCTTAGAACCATCCAGTACTTAAAACTATCGCCTTGAATCAAAACAGCTGAAAACTGTCTTACGTCATACTTACACAAGATAGCAGTTAATCGTGTATCACGTGATACATTTAATATGATAATGAACTGAGAATCGACCGAATGGAGAAGGTATGTAATAGGAAGTAAATTATGTTAAAAGGAAATATTAAGTAAAATCAAAGCAGACACAATTTTATTATGCTTGTAAAACATAAATAGAAAACTTTAAATGTTCAGAATGAATCGAATAATCCATTTAATTCAGGAATTATTCAGATTTTACTGCAAAGCATGATATGTCTGTATGTTCATGATCAGGTATTTATTTATAAGTGGGATATACATATTTCGCTAGGCAAATTGACATATTTGCATTTTTTGCAGGTGTATGTAATGTTTTTTTTTAACGATATGACCCGTTCTGGCAGCTCCTTGATTCATAAGCAAATCTGTGCAATCTCTTTCTGCTACATCTAGGCCATGGGATGGATAGGCCTGCCGTGCATCCCCCTCACAGGACTCATCCGGACCAACTTTTTTAAGGTCTGAAA
>JAOXYI010189256.1:0-11238 GCA_028566495.1 Lithophaga antillarum | reverse complement strand
TTGATCTTACAGACTGATATTGACAATATCTCTGTATTGCCGTGATACTGAAAAATATCGGACATTGTCATGGGCGATGTGACGTCGCACTAACTGTGACGTTGCCGATAAAAACAATGACGTCAGTTTTGAAGGTCTCGACAGAAATTATAACTAGTATCACACCAAGCCCTATCGGACTTGCTGCGATACTGATAATACTTTCTGTCTCAACCTTCAATCTACCGTTATTCTATATATAATGACTATAATAACGTCAGAGAGTGACATGCAGTATTATATATATATAAAAAAAAAGGTTTTCGTACGAAACTGTGAAACAACTTCGTATCTTCTATATACTTCCTATATGTAATGAGAAATAAAACTTCTACCACTTACTTATTACGAGATGATAGTAAATGCAGCAACCCACGTCTGTTCTTCTACATGCAGTGTATACCTATTTGCATCAGGCAAAGAAAAAGTAATTATCATGTCACTTGCTAGTATTTCTTATCAGACAGAAAACCAAAGTCATAATCACAATTAATTATTTCGGACAATTGTTATTAACAGAAAATGACATTGACGCTTTTATCTTAGAGGTGAATAATAATACAAACAGAAAGATTATGCTTATTCATTAATAGACAGAAAATTTAGACACCTGTCGGTTTTACAATCACTCTACAAAAAAAAATTATTAGGAGTCAGAGAAAAAAGTTTCTTTTGAGGCAACATCTATTTGATTCTTAGGGAATGCGCTCCAGTTCTTGTCACTACTCCCATCTTACTTATAAAGGGCAAAAGAAAAGGAAATTAATCATTTTTCATATTCTTCTTTAAAAAAAAATTCGTTGTGTTAATACTGCAGACGCCCACAGAATCGAATGAACACTGCCTAATCGGCAAGGCTTCTCTCTCAATTATTATTTTCATATATTCCAAGTGCACTTTGAATAAAACACGTTGATTTTTTAAACTTGAATAATCAGAATTTGTACATCAATAATGTAGAGGCAAAAAAAGTTACGAGAACAAAAGTTCAAGCGTTTATTCCTATGCAATTTAGATAATGAAGCACTCTGCGCCTTTTTCTCCTAATATGAAAATGATTCAGGTGCTACCTGAAAAGTGAGCGAAGCCACTGTGTTTCTAACCTCTGGAACGGAGTTCGTTTCCGTTCCGTATTTCCATCAGAACATTTCATGGAAATAACGCCGACTAACAGATAACACTACTGTTGAATGGCCGTCACCAAACATTCGACTGCGTATATTTATGATAAAAATCAAGCAGGACGTGAAAAAAAGCAAATTTACATTCTTTTCGCTCGGAAAGCTGAATTTTAACAATTCAGCAGTATCCGTTTGGTATACAGGCTTCTGTTTGAAGCATTATTGGATTTCTATTTTATATTTTTTACTTTTAACAATAAAATATGGGCCTTCAGAGATATCGGAAATTTTCGTCGCCATTACCAAACTTTTCAAAACCGAAGTATTTTACTTTTTTTACAGTTTTAACTCCTTTCATACTTGATACCATTAAGAACTGGCTTCACTTGCATATAAATTTATTTTGGGAGTAAAGGTATAAGTAAGAATACCGAAGTCCAATCCAATTTCAAAAGGGAAAGTCAAGAGAACAAAATTCAATAAAAACTGACAAAATCGAGAAAACGTTCAACTATCAAAAGCAAAGGAAAAGAAAGATATACATATTTAAATTAGCTGGACTTTCAAATTATTTATATGTTTACGATTATAATTCTGTACAATTTTTATTACGCATACGTTATTTTAATACTTTTTACCCTTCTGTCTAACAGGACAAAAAAAAAAAAAAAAGGAATTTTGCTGAACTTTAAGTGTGTTCATACCTCTTCAAAGTTGTATATACTAATAATATCTTTTCTCACTTTTTCTGTAATAGCCCATGAATATGTATTCTGGAAGTTTAAAGAAATGCAGCGCGAAGTGATAAGAACAGTGTCACGGAATATGAAGAACTGTCACAAACATCACTACGTTACCGTCTATTTATTGTAACGTCTTTCCTTTTGTAACGTCACATGTAACCATGTATATTTTAGTAGCGCAATACAAGTCGATCTGTTCAGACATAGTTTTATTCAAGCGAAGTACTAGTCTACGCCAAATCCAGACATTGGTGCCGTGACCAGGATGGAGAAGATAAAACCAGTGAGAGGAGATCACAGAAGCGCCGTTACGAAACTAATAAACAGGACTGACGAGAAACTACAGGGGAATGACTTGAAACCATCGGAACTATCGGCGATCATAGATTCTTTGATTCGGAAGCAGACAGTTTTACATACTCTGGACGATCAGATTCTGGAAGCAACCGACGGTGAGAATGTTGAACAGGAGATATCGGAAACGGACGATTACAATTTACAACTGGAAGTGACAATTCGGAGATTCAAGGAGATTCTACAGTCAAAAGATATGGTGAGTTCTTCGCACAACACACAGTCCATTTCTTCTCTTACTCCTGTTTCTGCTCCAAGTTATGACATCAACCAGAACACAAACCCCTGTCATAACATCACCCAGCCGATCAACGACACGACACGTGTCCCTCAGCTCTCCGCCGATCCCATGAGACAACTAAACACCGAACCTAGTTTCGCTTCAAATCAGCCACAGAGAATTCACCACAAACTCCCCACACTAGAACTGCCTACCTTTTCCGGGGATGTCATGCTATGGCAAACTTTCTGGGAGTCATTCGAGTCGTCCGTACACACAAACCCTGCATTGACCAATATTCAGAAATTCACATATCTGAAAGCTCAGTTACGGAATGAGTGAGGCAGAGAGATCCATAAACGGGTTAGCACTTACACATGCCAACTATGAACAGGCCGTCACTTTACTCAAGGATCGCTATGGTCAGGAAAATAAAATCATAGACAAATACATGCAGAGATTAGTTGATTTATCAAGTCCTACACTCACATTACAGAGTTTGAAAATATTCTATGACACAATTGAAACTAGTATTAGAGGGCTAGAATCACTCGGGCAGCGTCAAGAGACATATGGAGCTTTGCTTACCCCTAATATTTTTCGCAAACTACCAGCTGAGATGAGAAAAAGTCTTACTAGAGACTGCGGAAGTAACAACTGGGACATTAGCGCTTTGAGAAATGCCATTAATAAGGAATTACAAGTCCAAGAAGCAGGTCAATCAGAAGTTAACGATGAGCTAACACCCACCGTATCTTTCCATGCTGCAGCTAGACCCAAGAACAACATGGGTAAGCCCACAGGGGCTAATCGCGTCAGACCACCTCAGGCTACTAAGTCATGTGTCTATTGTCAACAACCCCATTCTGCTCTTGAATGTACCAGTGTAGTCGACAGAGAAAAACGATATTCTATCGTTAAACAGAAAAAAGTGTGTTTCAATTGTTTTGGAAATCACAAAGTTTCAGATTGCCGTTCTCGATTTAAATGTCGTAAATGCAACAAACGCCACCACACTAGTCTATGCGACGAAACCAACAAAGCAGGTGACAAGTCGAGTGTACCCAGCCAGGTCCAGTCAACTACCGTTAACACTGACTCAGAGAATACCAACCTTACTTCATCATTGTACACGTATTCACCAAACCATGATAACACCGAGATTCTTTTGAAAACTGCTATTTCACAGGTGTGGTACGAGAATAGGAATGCAGTAGCCAACATTCTACTAGATGAAGGTTCGCAGAAATCTTTCATATCCAAAGAGTTAGCCGCACAGCTACAGATCAAATCAAGTGGGACCACAAATTATAAGCCTGGCAACGTTTGGGAATGCTAGTGCCATCAGAAACATGGAAACAGCAACTATAAATCTACAGACACAGAATGGTCGATTATTACAGGTGGAGGTTCTTATTGTACCTAAAATAGCAGCCCCTTTGAACAATGTTGCGCATGTAGAGGCTACAAAACTACCCTATTTACATGGATTGAGATTAGCACATCCAGTGACAGAAGATCTGAAATTCAACATTTCACTACTGATTGGTGCGGATCACTACTGGAGTATTGTTCAGGACCAGATAATACGTGGACAAGGGCCTACAGCTGTTCAATCTAAACTTGGATATTTACTTTCCGGTCCGATAACTACAACCAAGGATGCAGGCACTTCAACACTAATGATGAATATTCTAATCAACCATAAGACTGAGGAAGTCGACTTGGAACGATTTTGGAAGGTAGAGTCAATGGGAGTTACCAATGTGGCACAAAAATCTAACAAGGATTTTTTCGAGACATATGAGAAATCGAGCATTGAATACAGGGACAATAGGTATGTTGCAAAATTGCCGTGGAAAGATGATTTTCCAGAATTACCGAGTAACTACAACATCACAAGACGCCGTATACAAAACATGATCAACAGACTCAGCAGGGAACCAGATATGCTTAAGTTATATGGAGATATAATTGCCGATCAAGAGAAACGAGGTTTCATTGAGAGAGTTCAAGACGACAACACTGAAAACAGGGTACACTACATTCCTCATCATGCAGTCAAAAAGGACTCGACCACAACCCCGATCCGTATAGTGTATGACTGTAGTTGCCGGGAGTCAGCGGACAAGCCCAGTTTGAACGATTGTCTCATGTCCGTACCACCGCAGATGAATGATTTGACTAGCATTTTAATACGATTCAGAAGACATGAGTTCGCAGCAACAACAGACATAGACAAATAGTACTAGATGAAAAGGATCGCGACGTTACAAGATTCTTTTGGTTAAGTGATCCGAATGATCCTACCAGTCAACTGATACCATATCGTTTCAGAGTCGTTTTATTCGGGACTACATGCTCTCCTTTCATCCTAAGCGCCACACTAATAAAACACTTGAACTCTAATCCATCCAGCACCGCAAAAATGTTGCAAAATGATCTGTATGTGGACAATGTTTTATCGAGCTTTCCAAGTGAAGAGAGTCTGCTTACTTTCTACAAAGAATCACGAGATCTTTTATCAAAGGGAGGATTCAATTTGAGGTCCTGGACGTCAAATGATGCAAAACTATGCACACTTGCAACAGTTGAAAATTGTTCCAAGAAGAACACGACCGTCAAAATTCTTGGATTGAAATGGGACGTGGAGCATGACATCATTACATTCCAGGATAATCTAGCTTTGGACCAGAACGCTTGTACAACTAAGAGGGAAATACTACAACAGTCTTCACGAATATTTGATCCTTTGGGTATACTTAGTCCCGTCACTGTATGTGCAAAAATGTTAATGCAACAACTGTGGGATCGCAAGTTTGATTGGGATGAGCCGTTGCCGGAGGAAATACGGACAAAATGGTATAACCTACTTCAGGATTTGAAACAAGCTCTTATGACCGAAATACCGAGATACTATTTTGTGGGATCTTCAAAGGACTGTAATTCACACAAACTACATGTATTTACTGACGCCAGCATGAGTGCATACGGTACATGCGCTTACATAGTTCGTGATAACCAGTCTACCCTTGTAATGGCTAGAAATCGAGTTGCGCCGTTAAAGCAAACCACTTTACCAAGACTAGAGCTTACGGGAGCTGTTATGGGAGCACGACTAGCAAAACACTTACTTGAAAATTTCGGAGATGTGGAAGTTAATTTTTGGTGCGATAGCCAAATCGTACTCAGATGGCTAGAATCAACAAAACCACAGAAAAAGTTTATCGGTAATCGCGTGCAGGAAATCAAGGATTTAGTCGCTCATCAAATTTGGATGTATTGCCCTACAAATGACAATCCAGCTGATCTTCTTACTCGTGGGATTTCAGCAGAGAAGTTCATAAATAATGACCAATGGATGCATGGACCGACGTGGATTACAGATTCCGACAAGTGGCCTACATGGAATGAAAGTGTTACTTCAACTTTAATAGGAGACATAACTGAGGACATAGAAACTAATATTACTAATGTAACAATCGCACAGGCAGACGAAATGGGAATACATCGAATTATAGACTTGAAGCGATTCAGCGCTTTACAGAGACTTTTAAGAGTGACTGCGTATGTATACCGCTTTATACGTATGTGTGGAAGAGATGTAAATGCGAAATCATTATCGTACTTAACCACAGAGGAACTACGTCAATCGTTATTTGCATGGATTCGGAATACTCAGAGAACCACATTCAACCTAAATGAAAACCCAAAGAAACGTTCGTCAATTGTGAGGCAACTGAAATTATTCAGAGACAGCACCGACATTTTGAGGTGTGGAGGCCGAATTCACAATACATCGTTGAGCGAAACCGCTAAATTTCCTTATTTGCTACCAACAAAACACAAATTTACGGATCTAGTTATTCTTGATGCTCATGTTAATCAACTGCATGCCGGAGTCACAAGTACAGTTGCTCAATTACGACAAAGCTATTGGATTCCGAGAATTCGACAAAGTGTAAGAACCGTTTTACGTAAATGTGTCACTTGCCGCAAAGTAACAGGAAAACCGTACCCGACACCAGACCCTCCGCCGTTACCACGAGACCGAGTTCATGATGCCGAGCCGTTCACTGTAACAGGAGTTGACTTTGCGGGACCGCTGTATGTTAAAAACCAGGACAACGTGAAAATGAAGGTGTACATTTGCTTATTCACCTGCGCATCTACACGAGCAATTCATTTGGAAATAGTCACAAATATGAGCGAAGAAACTTTCATCTTAGCATTCAGGAGATTCGTTAGTCGCATGTCATTACCAAGAATTATGATGTCCGACAATGCTAATACCTTTACATCAGCTAGCAAAGAGATTCAACAACTCGCAAAATCTTCGTCTGTGCGGAAAACACTGAACAATTACGGAACTGAGTGGAGATTTATTCCTTCTAGAGCGCCATGGTACGGAGGGTTCTGGGAGCGCTTGATAGGACTTACCAAAACGACATTGAGGAAAGTACTAGGTGTTAACTGTGTTCGACTTGAAACACTTCAGACTGTCATTTCTGAAGTCGAAGCCACTCTCAATGATAGACCGCTAACATACGTATCTTCAGAATCAAGTGAACCCGAACCACTTACACCTTCGCAACTTCTCTGCGGCCGGAGAATTACCTGTCTACCATACCCATCAGATTCCATCGATAATTTGGAACATTTCAAAGTGCCAAATTCGTCTACAGTAAATCGACACGCTGAACGACGACAAGAACTTATCCAACAGTTTCAAGCGAGGTGGAAAAACGAATATCTCACATCACTGAGAGAGCACCACAGGACTGTTGGTTACAATGAACAGAACATTACAGTTGGCGATGTCGTCCAGATTCACGATGAAGTGCCGAGGAGCAAATGGAAATTAGGGATTGTGAATGAACTTTTACGTGGAAATGATGGTTTCGTGAGAGCAGTTAAACTACGGACGAAACATGGACTGACAAATCGACCAATTTCAAAACTATATCCGTTAGAGGTTTCAGATGCAACAGTGTCACAAGCAGAGACAATTAAACGCAAATCTAAAATTGACGCAATATCCAAGATTCGTGAATGGACAAAGTGATGATCTTGTGGACTGTAACTGGTCAAAGTGAAATTTTCATTTTTTCATGATCATGGACTTTAATTTGTTAAGTGCAATTTGTATGATTTTATTTCTTTCTTGCAAAGTTTTAATATTTTTTTTTCACTTCTCGGCGCCCCCAGTGTCACGGAATATGAAGAACTGTTATAAACGTCACTACGTTACCGTCTATTGTAACGTCTTTCCTTTTGTAACGTCACATGTAACCATGTAGATTTTTTAGTAGCGCAATACAAGTCGATCTGTTCAGACATAGTTTTATTCAAGCGAAGTACTAGCCTACACCAAATCCACACATGATCAATGTCTATACTCAACTATTTTAGTATTATCTACAATTTTATGCAGACATTGTGCCAAATAATTCTTTTATAATCTTGTATACGTACCATAGGTTAATATGTTCAATTTCAACTGTTTTATTACTTTTTACTTTGTTTTAGAAATTAATATTTGCATTTTTGTTTTTGTTTGTTTTTGTTTTTTTTTCTACAATAGGCTTCTCACTGACACAACGTAATTTCCCGTTATATCCGTATAAGAACGTTCAGGAATGTTTGTTTTTCTATCAAATGTCGTTATGCAACGCCTAGCTTATTCTTCAAATTTATTATGCTCCCATAAAGCATACAATGACGTTCTATAGCATTTCATTTTCCGTTTATCGGTACCTCTGTTCGTCATTCTGTAAATGGTTTACCGAGCTGTAAAATATTTGTTGGTACAGTATGAAACGATCAAGTGTAAAAATGTTTGTATGACAAGTGATTAGCCTGAAAACTGTTTGCTCTAAAAGTGAAAAAAAAAAAAAACTATACAAAAAAGCATTTTCACGCTAATTACATATATTAGCATTCTGTAATGAACATGTGAAAGGAAGTATCTGTCCTTCTTTGGCAAAAACACACTAATATTTACTTTAATAAAAGCAAGGTCTAGAATGTCATATCATTTGTTATTATATTCCCAGACAAAAGTGACTGGAAGCAATATCATTTCAGACTATTTCCATATCTAAAAACAAAAGTAATTTAAACCTTAAAACTGATGATCACCGTTTAAATGAATTTTCGTCTCTCTGAATTATCACGACTTCAATTAACTGTTTCATGTTGCACTCCTGGATCAATATTTTACTAGAAAGGTGTAATCCGGATAGTTTCCGGAATACCAGACAGTTTTAAAGGGTGTTTAGCATTGTAAAAGAAGTACTTGCAGAAACCTGAGAATTTAAAATGATTTATTTCAAAATTTAATTTAAATTCATAAGGAATTGCACGTGTTATTTTGGGATATTGTGATAATCACGAAAATATTAATAAAATTAACTTTCCTTAATTTGTACTCTTCCTTATTGGGTTAGGTTGTTGGGGTTTATCGTCAGTTTTAGCATTTTTTCAGCTATGTTGTGACTACCAGACATAGGAGGAAGCCAGGACAGCTATCCAGCGGAACTGGTGAAACCTCCTACCTTTGGGTAAGTGTCTGGAAATAACACATGAAGCGGGGCAAGAGGACTGTAATCCACGACAGCGGGTGTTTGGCTAATGGTCATGAGTTAGAGGCCTTAACCTATCAGGAACCCATGCCCCACTTCCTTATTGATTTTGGAAAGACATAAGAAAGGACAAAAAATTACATAGGGATAAGTAGATACAGACAATTACCTAGGAGCATCCAAAAGGCGTAATTCGATAAATCCAAACAAGAACAACAAAAAGAGGGACAAGAATACCAAAAGGAGGGACACAAATAACACTGAAAGCTGAAAACAGGGTAACTCGAACTCCTATAAAAATCGAGAGCGAAATCAGGTGCTCCGGAAGGTTAAACATTTCATGCTGGAGCTCCGCATGCGGATATATGTTGTATTTGTTCGAAATTATGACAAAAGAAATGAGTCTTAAACCACCAAGAAATATAAATTTTGATGACGCCCCACCAAATACCATACTGCAGACCTCCTGCCAAAAACTTATTAATAATAAGTACATGTCATGGACAGCATATAATCAATGACGGATACATGTTTTTGGTGTCCGTAAGTGGGCGCAACTTGTAACCAGATTCGCCCAAAACGTTGTCGATTTACGCATACAGTCTAGGCTGTTAGAGACTACAGATAAACAATGACAGATACATGTTCTGTATACAGATAAACAAATACAGATAAATGTTCTGTATATAGATAAACAATTACAGATACATTTTCTGTAAACAGATAAACAATGACAGATACATGTTATGTATACAAATAAACAATGACAGATGCGTGTTCTTTACACAGATAAACAATGACCGATACATGTTCTATATACAGATGAACAATGACACATAAATGTTCTGTATATAGACAAACAATGATAAACATATGTTCTGTATATAGATAAACAATAACAGACACATGTTCTGTATACAGATAAACAATGATAGACACATGTTCTGTAAACAGATGAACAATGACAGATACATGTTCTTTTCACAAATAAGTAATGACAGACACATGTCCTGTATACAGATAAACAATGATAGACACATGTTCAGTATACAGATAAACAATCACAGACACACGTTCTGTATACAGATAAACAATTACAGATTCAGCTTATGCATGGGATATGAACTGATAGTGCAGAACTGGAAAATGCATAACCAGAAATTAGATGGTCGTTGTGAAACTGTAGATAAGCAATGAATAAATATATAATTTATCCTGTATGTAATGAAAATCTGAAGTGGTAATGCAAAAAATGCTGCAAAAATCAAATTGTCGCGTCTGTCGTTGGTCACTTGTTTTCGATTTCGATCCATAAATACAAGTTCGGAAAAAACCTACTGGCGTCGATATATTCTCAGCTCTTTAGTCCGATGTGAAATGAAGATGCAAAAGTTAACGTAACCTTAGATACTGATTGACAAAACTTAAATACTTAATGGAAAATGAAACCAAAGAACCACGCATGCTATCTAAACATCCTTGACCGCAAGTTTCCCTCTGTAGTCAATTACGAGAAACTGAACTGTTTATGAGTTTGAGTTGATGTATATTACTGTTACATCATTCTGTAAAATAAAATTTATTAATGTAAACATTGTGAAACGTTTCCGTTTCTAAACATAAATGACACTGTATAGGTTTATATACTCGATTCCACCGAATAAAGTGATATTTTTATTACCTAAAACGTCTGCTTGAAGCCTTTATTTTCGGCTGTCTGTGGTTAAGTGTGGTAAATTGATCATTAATATGCAGTTTACAAATGGAAATGTCTTGCAATAATTTGTCCAATCTGAAGTTACGATTTGACTGACGCCACAGAACGATGAATGATAATTACGATCTTATCCTAGATTTTATCAGTTGTTTTATTTTATTCTTCCAAATGAGGGTAATGCCTATTTTATGTTATTTTATTATTTGTTTATTTTTGTGGGCTGGGTGGAATTTGTTTGGTTTTGTTTTCACAATGTCAAATGATATTTATTATATGAAATTACTGAAATAAAGGCCAGCAATGTGGTTTAAAACCAAAATCAACTAAGCAAATATAGTTCTGATTCTTCAAAGAAAAATCAGAGGTTTTACATCGAATCTGACTTTGATCTTGTCAACCTGATAAAAGTGTCAATTTTAACTACTGTTTCAACTGATACCAGGTCTCTAAAACTCATGTT
>JAOXYI010189147.1:1085-11239 GCA_028566495.1 Lithophaga antillarum | reverse complement strand
AATTAAAGTATATATATATAAAACTTTATCATTGAGCTGACTCTAGACATCAGGTAAGATTGTTAATTTTAATCGTCACTTTGAGCAATTTTTCTGCTATGTGGGAAACAACAGTATGACTGGCGGACGGCTATCCAGTTGACCAAGGAAACCCCGACTTACAACGGTAGGTGTCTGGAAACCTTAACACATGAAGTGAGGTGAGACGGACTAAAATCCACAAGCGCGGTGTTAGGCTAGTGGTTATGAGTTACAGCGACCTAAGTAGAATACGCGCAACTACACGGTCAGCCACGGCCCCTAGTAGACCTCGGGACAGGCCTTACATTGCTTTACTAGACTAATAGTCATGAGTTAGCGACCTAAACCACTCGGCAATAGATGTCCTAGGACTAGAGCTCGAGACAGGCTTTGTTATGCTTTTAGTCGCGAGTCAGCGACCTTAACCACTCGACCACCCAGTCCCCATGCAAGAGTTCGGAACAGGCCTTACAATGCTATTGCTTTTTATCTAAAGAAGTTCAGTATGCCTTCCTACCATATTACATGACTAATGTTATCCAAATGAAATTAATCTTCAGGTGTTCAAGTCAAAACGAGTTCTAAATTAAATGCACCCATATCTTTTATTTCCAGTCATGAAAACTTTTTGAATTTTATGTCTTCTTTGTTTCGAATTCTCCTGTTTTCCCTTTTGATCATCCAGATGTTTTAAATTTTAGTTTGATATTACAAATACACTGTGTATACTTACGTTTTCAGGTATTGGATCAGTGAATTTGAGCAACAATATTTCTAGAAAATGACAGGACAGGGTTTCGAAAGTAGCAATATTGCATCATTTTGATCCCGTCACGAACAAGACATGACTGAATTATGGTGGCTGTATCTAAGACAGATAACATATTCTTTAACAAAATGTTTAAGTTTTTGTGCGACTAAAGATCAAAACCAATGTTTTTTTTTCTGTTCCATATTTTTCTTCAATGAGATACAGGTAGGTGACAATGACCTAAATCTGGAAAATGTTAGTATTTATAAAGTTGTTCACAGTTACGAGCGTTATGATATATCGCAACCATGTTTGATGAAAAATGCCTGTGACTCCCTTTTCCGTAATTTTTTAACATTTTCAAAGGCGGTTACTAGGTAACGATGACTAATTTCAGTAAATTTAGTAGGCATATCGACAGTGTTCACATTAAGTACATTTTGATGTCACAGAACAATGTTAAAAGAAAAATTGTTTGGACCCCTCGTTTTCAATAACTTCTAAGATTTTCAAGGGACAGAACTCTTCAATGCAAATGTTGAAATCTTATTTATGCAATAGATTGATATGTACTTACAAACTAACTGCTAGGTCTCTGTATACTATAATTTCCAAGAAATAAATACTCATCATAATTCTATGCAATTTTTCTATTTCAAGGGTTTGAAGGGACATAACGTTGGAACATCTATAGGTAGCGGACCCAGTTATATCATTTTTAAGAAACTTTTATCATAAATTTGGAACTTCATTTCCTTTTAGTTATAGAAAATATAATAACAAAATCCCCCCTCATTAGTAATAATAATAATAATAATAATAATATTCTTTATTTTATGACGGTAACACAGTTAACAAACAATTGTTAATCTCCCCTGTGGCTTTCTAACCAAAATTTTGTACAGATACTCTAAAAACTGAATTGTATTTATACATATTACAGTGTTTACATAGTACATGTATTACTAAATGCAATATATATATATTAATATTGTGACCCCAAAAAAAAGCGGGAACGGGGGTGGGTGTAGTGTTTGTTAGTCCTAGTTACAATGTTCGTGTCTGTGTTATATAAATGCAGGTATTATTATATCCGGATCATCCTGTTAAGTAACATGTACACTATTCCACATTCCTCTTTACAAGTACTCCCGGTAGCGTTTTTATAGAGAGTCCTTGGTCACACAAAAATAAAATATGGGTTCTCTGTGTAGTCTGGCAACTCCGTATATCAGATAAATAAAAGACAGTTTAGTGTAATCTGTATATTATTCACAAAAATACAAGGCAAGTTCAACAGTATAACAGTATAACGTGTGAAAACAGAAGTGGCCCCCGATACATGAAAAACCTTCCCTTTTATACTAAAACTCCGGAAAATTCCCACAAAAATGCTTCATCAGCAAACTGATGAAACTCTACAGAAACAAATGAAACTGACGAAATATTCTGATGCAACACCAAGGGTCCCAGGCTCCCACTAGGATATCAAATTTAGGGGATCCAGTGTACCAGAGGAACCTATGGGAGTACTAAATAATAAAGAACCCCGAAGACTCCTTTAAAGGACCCTGGATTACATAAAATAAAATCAAGTATGTCAACAACAAAATTATAGACTTCATAAAGTTACCCATAAAGGATTTTAATGAAAACTGGGATACCAATAAAGGATCCCTGAATATTAATCTGGGATGCCAATTAAGGGTCCCAGAAGCAAGATCCATGGTAATTCAACCTATTGACCTAAATTCCTAAAACACATATGGCACTTATTATCAATCATGTTAAAATAATGACCTAAATAGCCGGCTGATATAACAGTGGAAAATTACTGGAATGCAGACTTAAGAGTTACAAAATAAAGATGATGAAAATAACACACTGAGTAACCCTGAGAACTTATGAATGACTTTAACCGAAAGAAAAGGGGGGAACAAAAATTCACTACACTGCCCCCTACTTAGCCCTGAACTTCCACTGTTCAGTGAAATACACAAATATAAATGACTAGAAAAGGTTTGGCACAAATAATTCCTTTTCCCAAGGAAATATATACAAAACAAAATGTATATCTATATAAAAAAAAAAAACAAAACGTGTACAAAAAAAATCGCATAAAAATATGTGCACATGTAAAGTATTAAACACACTTCGGCAATTATCACTTAAATTTGGTCCTTAGCCACATTAGCACCAAGAATAAATTTTTAATCTCAATAATTAGAAATTGAATTATAGAATACCAGATATAGGATCCTAATAAACAGCATCTTGTTTTACTCTGCAAGATAGTTATGCCAAACAATAATTTACACTCCAGAATTTGGGTACCGTACGAAGGACCCAATGCTGACTCTTGATAAAGGTTGAGAAACTGTTCATAACAGTATGTAGTACATGCCCAAAAAAAAGATGGGATGTAATAGAAACAGGGTATAACAACAATATTTATAAATGAATTATAAAAAAAAATTAATAAAACAAAAACAATTCACACTCTTCTTAATTGTTCACAAAACAATTTACATTCTTCTCAATTGTCCGCAAAACAATTTAAAATTCGGTATCACTTTCAATTTCTTCAACATTACATGTAGGTTTAGATCGGACGTCTTCCAGGTGGTCTTCTACCTCTGCATACATATACTGGACGAAGTCCCCCCATGCCATCTTGCGTCCATCGAAATGGGGACTGAAATCAAAATGGTGTTCTCTAGTGACATCGGTTACTGTTCCATCGGCGTCTTTCTTTGTACGTTTAATAAATGTTATTGAAATGAGTTCCATTTCTTCGGTCTCAGGGCTAGGTGGCCTGAGTTGAATACCCTCATCCTCTGGGATGTCAAGATCAGACTCATAATCGTGAACCGTGATTTCCTCTACCGGACTAATGTCACTATATCGGTCTTCGCGTTCATCGTCGTAATCCCCATGTTCACTATTTCCTACCCCATCGGCCTCATACTCTGGTTCATTTACGATCTGGACCCGGACTTTTTCATCATTTACCTCTACTGATCGTTCGGGGCTTGGGACGGGTCCCGCGGCACCCGTCGTGCTACTTGGTTCTGGCAAGTCTTCCCTGACAACAAATTCAAACATGGCACTTTTTGATTCTACTCTTGCGGCAAACAGGCTTATTTTGTGAGTTCTTTGAAGATGGCAAGCCAGGTGCTCTCGACGAAAGAAATGTTGGTCACACCTACCGCACCTAACTATCTTTGCATTTACACTATGAAAATTGTTAATATGTCTCTTAAGGTTCTTCCTGTTTGTAAATGTTCTGTTACAAGTCGTGCATTTGAACTCATTGCGGTCCATGGCTGAAAGGATGCCGACTACAAAGTCATCGAATCTTTTTGGACGTCTCAGAATTCTCGGATTTTTCTGCGCATTAGTTCTGCGCAACATGAGGCGTTCACTAGTTACGGACCGATGACGGGACCCAGGATCCCGGAAACTTTCATTGGGGTCCCGTTCATTATGATTGGGTGACACATAATTATCAGGGTCAAGAAGGGGTGGATCTAACCCCGTTTCTTCTTGATTTTCCCGCGGTTTATCGTCATTCGTGGTTGCGTAATCTTCTAGATTTGGAAAATCAATATCGTGGGAAAATTCTGTTGATGTAGAAAATGGTTCAAACCAGTCAATCACTTTTCGCCCTAGATACGGTTTCAAGTTGTCGCCGTGCACAATTACTGGCGTGGAATTTTTGGAAAATTTAATTCTAAATAATATGTCACTCAACTTTTCTATAATAATCCAGGGACCAGTCCAATTTCTAGCAATTTTCAACTTCCTCCCAGGAATATTTCTTTTCTGATTCCTCCATACTAAATTTCCTACCTCATAATTTTGATTTCGCACAGTTCCATCATACATTGATTTCTGTCTTTCAGCGGCGCTCCCTAGCTGCTCCCGTGCCAAATTATGAATTTCCCTTAAGTTCTCCCGTAGATCGACTACATAATCTGTTGTAAAACGGCATTCGTCTCCTAGTTCATCTTCAATATCTTCTGAAATGAAATCTAATGGGAACTGCATTTCTTCCCCATAAACCATCCTATGAGGGGTTTGGCCAGTGCTTTCGTGAGGCGTAGAGTTGTATACCATAACAATCGAATCCAGGTAGTCGTCCCAATCACGTTGGTGTCCCTTGATATATTTTGATAAAATTTCATTTATGGTCTTGTTCATCCGCTCTATCATTCCGTCAGACCTCGGGTGCAGGGGCGTTGTTCTGGTCTTCTTTATGTCCAAAAATTTGCAGAGTTTTTGGAAAATTTGACTTTCGAATTGTCTACCCTAATCGGAATGCAGCTCTTTTGGGCATCCGTATCGCTTGACCCAACCTCTAAATATAAAATCAGTTACTGTTGTTGCCTGCATATCTGGGATGGCATAAGCTTCAGTTAATTTGGTAAAATAGTCTCCCACGACTAAGATATATCTGTTCCCTCTATCACTGGTCGGAAACGGTCCTGCGATATCAGTGGCAACTCTCTCAAATGGGGCTCCCACGACATATGAATTCATTTTATGCCTCTTCTTGAAAGGTGGGGTTTTTCGCTCCCCGCATATCTCGCATTTTTTTACATAGTCAACCACAGTCTTTTGCATATTGCACCAAAAGAAAGGAGAAAGTTTTGCTTTTTCATAGGTTTTCTTGATTCCCTGGTGACCTGCTGTCCGTGCATCATGTAAATAGTAGAATATTGCTTCTATCATAGATTTAGGTGAGCAAATTTTCCATCTTGGCTTTCGGCTAAGGTCTTCCCATCTTAAACACAGCACATTGTTCTTTATCTCAAGTAGCTCCCATCGGGCTATATATGCCTTATATTCTTTACATTCGCTACTCATCTCTTCCCAATTCGGCTTCTCTCTATTTTCAAGTTTTAATTTCAAAATTCTCCCAACAACTTCGTCTTCAGACTGTTCTTGTCGTATAAGATCCAGATCATCTAAACTTGTGGTTGATGGCAGTATTTTCTGTTTTGCTCGTTTCGGTCTGTTGGGTTTCCTCCCCCTTCTTTTGCCTTTAGCTCCTCCGGGAGCGTGATCTCCGTCGCCATTACTACAGGGACCCCTGTCTTCATGGATTGATTCGGTGTCAGATTCATCAGATAATAGGTCTACAGACTTTTCTTTCTTTCCTTCTTTCATACTAACAACTTCTGACTTCAGTGGTCCTGTATATTTAAAATCCCAAGGCATTTCGCATTGTTTACATATATCACCACTGGGAGTCACCAGTCTAGACATAGCATCGGCGTTCCCGTGCTTGTTCCCTGGACGGTGTTGGATTTCCATGTGGAATTGGCTCAGTTGTTGTATCCACCTGTGTATCTGGCCATCGGGCTCCCGAAACTTCTGCAACCATGATAGGGACCCATGATCCGTTCTTATTAGGAATTTGCGGCCCAATAAATAATGTTTGAAATACTTGGTAAAATAGACGACAGCCAGCATCTCCCTCCTGGTCACACAGTAGTTCCTTTCTGACTTGTCTAAACAACGGCTACCATAGGCTATTACACGTTCCTTCCCATCCTGTTCCTGTGACAACACTGCTCCGATTGCGTAGACGCTAGCATCAGTATCTAAGATAAATTGGCTCCCATTGGCCTGGGGGAACGCTAGTACAGGAGCAGTCATCAATCTTGTCTTTAGCTCCCTGAAACTTTTCTCACATTCTTCTGTCCAGATGAATTTCTTGTCTTTCTTTGTCAAATCAAACAGTGGTTTAGCAATCTTCGAAAATGACTGTACATACTTTCGATAGTAGGATGCAAGGCCCAAGAAACTCCTTGTCTGTGTCACGGTCTTTGGCTGTGGCATGTCTTTCACAGCAGCGATCTTAGTCGGGTCCGTTCTGGTTCCGGACTTGGATACAATATGGCCCAGAAAGGATACCTCTTTCTGCATCAGGTGGCATTTCTTTGGTTTAAGCTTTAGACCAGCCGATGACAGTCGGTCTAGTACTTTTTGCAGATTCCCTAGGTGATTGGGAAACGAGTTCCCATATACTACAATGTCATCAAGATATAGGACAGCTATCTCCCACTGGAGTCCCACTAAAGTTCTTTCGATTATCCTCTCAAAGGTGCTGGCTGCGTTACACAAACCAAAAGACATGGTGGTGAATTGGTAAAGACCACCTCTAGGCGTAGCAAAAGCAGTTTTGATCTTGTCTTCTTCGGCCATGGGCACCTGGTGGTACGCCATATCCAGGTCCAAGGAAGAAAACCACTCAGCTCCCTCCAGGGCATCCAGATTTTCGTCTATCCTCGTTAGCGGATAAGCATCTTTGACCGTCTTTTCATTTAATTTTCTATAGTCGATACACATTCTCCAGCTCCCATCTTTCTTCTGCACCATGACAGTTTGGGACGACCATGGGCTAGTGGACTTCTCTATCAAACCCTTCTGCTCCAGTTTTTTTATTTCATTTTCTAGTGCCTGGCGTTTATATAATGGGATTCTTCTAGGTGGCTCCCTTATAGGCTTTTCGTCTTTTAGTAGTATCTTGTGGATCCCCATGTTGGTTCGCCTGACTTCTCCCGGTCTGGCAAAACATCTATGATTCTTTTGTAGAAACTTCTTTAACTCCAACCTCTGCTCCTCATCAAGATTCTCACAACCCTTTTCGAAAACCGATGCCATGTGTTCTGGTAAATCTACTGCATCTTCACACAGGGACACCTCCTCCACTGCCTTTTCTTTTAATAAAGGTGTGGTCAGATTTACCACCGGTCCGATACGACATACTGGCGTAAAAATGGCCATATGGGTATGTTTGTAAACTCTAACATCAGTAGGCCCAGGGTTGTACAACCTCGTAAAAACAACTTCGTTAGATGAGTCAACCAGTGTCTTCGCCAACGCAAGACCATGACGCTCTAGGAAAGTACGTTCGGGAGTCAGGATCCCATGTGTCTCCAAGTTGTTCTTCCTACGTCTCCCACTGGCTAAACCTGACTTTATTACTGCTTCGTGCCCAACAGGCACAAGGACTGTTTCCAAGGCAATCACACGTGCAGCCCACTTTTCTCTATCAGTGCCTTGGAACGGCACTCTACTCCCTTTGATTATCAGGCAAGACTCATCGTGATCCCAGTTACATCTGTACGTCGATATGAAATCCTCCCCAATCAAATTGTGGCGCACTCCACCGACGACTACCACATGAGGGTAAACACTATCGCCAAAGGCAATATTCATTTCTGCCTGACCATAACACTTTAGCTTTTGTCCACTGGCAGTGACATAACTATTATCAACTTCGTTCAGTACTGGCTTATCTACAATCAGGTCAAATGTGTCCCTAGTAATAAATGTGCTCCTGGCTCCCGTGTCTATTTTCCAGTCCATCGGGACCCCTTCCACTTGGCCACGCACCATCATCCCTGATACGCCTTTCACTTTCTGTTGCAGTACCTCTCCATCTTCATGAGGTAATAAGGGGGCACTTGATCCTTTCCCCAAGTCTACAGTATCACTACCAGAACTGCTACTACTCTTATCATCTATCAACTTTTTCCTCTCCCATTTTCTATGGGATCTAGTCAATTCAACTTTCACTCCTGTTTCAGGCCTGCTTTGCATGACCGATACCTGGCCTGCGGTACCGGTCTGCTCTAGTTTAACATCTCCTCTTTGGGTCCTGGAGTAGCCATTCTTTGCCGGCCACCGGGATCCTCTTGTTTTATGTCTGGGCTATTACGCATAGGGTAACCTCTTCCTCGTCCCATTCCACGACCATAGGGACGCATCCGGGGTCCATGCCCAGCCCTCCGTGGATAATTTCCTGCGTACGTACGTCTGTTCCAATTTCCTCTCCTGTCGGGACTCGTCCTTGGGAGTTCCTCAGCATCAGTAACCATATTAAGTCCACCCTGTCCATCGACAACTTCGTAGACAACTCTGTTTGCAGGCCTTTCCTTTACCAAGTCTTTTTCCCCTACTCTGAGGCATTCTTCTTGCATCGCATTTACGACGGCTTCTTGTAGAGATTTAGGTCGAGAACGTTTCACAGCTAGCCTAAAGTCTTCCGATTGACCACACTTGTCGAGGAACGCCTTTATGGCATTTTCCTCTACGATATCAGGGTTGTCGGGGTAAGCCCTTCTGTACAAGTCTTCAATAGCTTGCCCAAAATCTCTCAGAGACTCCCCATTCTGCCTCTTCCTAAGTTTGGCATCGGCAATGTACCTCTCTTTCATCGCCGTGTGCCCAAACCGCTCTTCCATTTTCTGTTTGAGTCGACCATAATCTCTCTGAATAACCAGTGGCAAACCGTAATCGAAGGTTTCCGCTTGGCCGCGGAGGGTACTCAAAAGCACTCTTCTTGACTTCTCTGGGCTCCAGTAGTTGAGTTCAGCTAGATTTTCAAAGTATTGTAGAAACTCGTTCCAAACATCGGAGCTGTTCCCGGAGAACGTCCTACGAACTGGATACTCTTGGAGATGAGCAGCTGGAAAGGGGGTGTCCTTTCGCTTTGGTTGGTCAGATTGGGATGTATTCGTTTCTAGTTTGCCACTATCTGTGTTTAGGGACTCCTGACCACGCCCTACGGGTTCTGCTTCCAACTGGTTTCCAATTGGTAAACCTACGGGAGTAGTACCCAACTTAGGCGTTTGGTCCTGCAAATAAGTCCCGTTCTCCTGTACCTCCCTTGCAGCATCAGTGTCGTAATCCCAGTCGGGACCCTGTGCACAATTAAATGGCTTCCTTCGTATCTCCTGCCTACCAAGGTTCCCTAAAATTTTAAGGAGAACCGTTGATATTATAACGGCAATCACTCCAAACATACCCTTCATCACGTACTCCTGGGATAGTCTAACCATAGGATTGTTAGGGAAATAGTTCCAGGCTAATCCGACACAACTGCAACTTATGATCAGTATACCAAACCAAACCATCCAAAAACGGCTCCAACCATGGCCGCTCTCGTCGTCCAGATCGTCTGCATTCGTCGTAGGGGCACGCTTATACATTCTGTTCTCACTGTTCTTTTGACTAGTTTTCTGTGTCCAACCATGTTCCAGGTCCCTCCTCTTTCGAACATCCATCGGAGTCCTCAACCAAGGCGACCCACCGAAACCAGAATCAGGACTAAACAGTTCAGTTCTTACATAGTCTGGTCTTACCTTGCCTGTCATACCATCTGGCATATAATCTTTCCTAGTAATCCTAGGAGTATCCATAATGCACAACAAAATCCACACGGAAAACGAATATAGCGAAATTGTCAATTTCACACAGAAGATCCCACCGCTGCCACCAGTGTGACGAAGAAAAAAGCGGGAACGGGGGTGGGTGTAGTGTTTGTTAGTCCTAGTTACAATGTTCGTGTCTGTGTTATATAAATGCA
>JAOXYI010189037.1:0-11240 GCA_028566495.1 Lithophaga antillarum | reverse complement strand
TGAGGCTGTTACTAAAAATAGGCGCAATCCAGCAAAGTTCTAGATGGGTATTTTTATTTCTGTTGAAACAAAGATGACGAAAAAGTACCAGAGTTTGTAAAGTTTTGACACCCCATTTCGATGAATTTTTGCATTTTGCATGGTTTTCTGGCAGATTGGCTCTTAATAAAAGATTGAATTAAAGCAATCAATCGCAGAAAAAAAATTCTAAAGGTCAAACGTCATCATCAATTTGAAGTCTACTTACATTTTGTGACTTCTGACCCGTAATATCACAATGTGGCCTTTCTGCAAAAAATAAATAAATAAATGTCGATTAATCCGTGCGAAATAGAAGGTTAGTGGCGGATTTTGTAATCTTCATCCAAATCAGTAGCCACAAATTCCACAAAAATATAAAATGAGAAATGACATAAAGTGTCACTGAAAGCAAAAACTGGAGTAGTATGTAAGTCGGGTAATTAAACTTGAATCTTTTTTCTGTCAGCCAAACTTTAAATGATGAAATTTTTACACCTCTTGGGCCATAAAATCTGATATTTACTTTGGAACAGCACGCAGTAATTTTATAAGATTAAACAGTACGTAGAAAAACCTTTGTGTAGTAAGTTAAGTGCTAAATGTATTATCTAAATATTGTTACATTTGAAGTTGGACCTAAGCCTTCGCAGAAGTATCATATTAATGCCGACAGAACAGTACTAACAGTTAAAAATGTCCAGAAGCCCGACGATTCCTGCAATATTGCTTGTGAAACTGGGAACGTAATCTTTGATGACAATGGTAACGATAAATATATAAAGAGCTATGCCAACGCTTACTTGAGAACAATAGGTAAGTCAGTCAAAGTAATAACTTGGATCTTTACAATAATTATCAAAGTACAGTTTGTCCTACCGTTTTAAAATTTAAACTGAAGCATATTTTATTATCTTAAGAGGTAAAAATGCCGATAGATGTAAAAAAAAAACCGTAGATGTAACAAAAAGTAAAACTGTGCAAAGAAAAGAGTACAGACGAGTAAATCCAAAACCAAACAGAAACAACATTATTTTCCGCAAACACCACGTGTGACATCGAGCGCTCAAAAAGTATAATCATATCCGGCTTTATCATTGATATCCGTCATTTTTCGAGGAAGAAACAAAGTAAGATATGAATAAATCTACATGCTTTTTTCCACTTTAAATACTATTTTATCTATTTTCTATTCACCTTGAAATTATGATTAACTTTTATAAATTCATGTTCTTAAAAATTCTTAGTATTATAACGATTTAGTTTTTATGGTTATTAAAAACTGATTAATATAAGTGCTTCTGCCATTTACTTAACTACTAAAGCCATCAATGCACTGAAGTATTCATTTGTTACGAAAATTTTTTGCAGAGCCTATTGAAGTAATTATGCTCACTCCAACAAAAATTGTAATCAAAGATTTGGAACCTTTTACGATGACGTTTATAGCAAGGACAGATCCGGCAATTAGAAAATTAACATACAAATGGTCGTTCACTAAACGTGATAACAAAACATATGAAGATGAAGAAATATCAGAACTAGAATTCGTAGAATTTAACGAAGACAAGAATAACATGACCATCTATCCAGAAAACATAACAAATGTTGATAACCATTTTACTAAAGTTCAAGAAGTAACTGGGACATACAGAGTACATATTTATCATCAGTATCAATCCGTAAGGAAAGATTTTCACGTAATTAGTGCATTGGAAGAGGATAAGTATTTCCATAGAGTTTAACAAGTATATTTAAAGTTTTTTTTCAAAATGTTAACTTTATCGACATTATGCACTGAATGAAATTAGGCATGAAAATATTTTTATGGCTGTGAACTATCCCAGATTGTATAATTTTTCATATGTACAACTTTACAGACACCAGAGTGTAGTGCGTATGAAGACAAGCCAACTGACGAAATATCTTAAATTTTTGTCCTACTCCTGGCTGAAATAGTAATAATTTGGGCTTATAAAAATGGCCATCCTTTGACCTTAATCTTCAGGATCCAGTTGGTACTTCTTTGTTGTATGTTCTTGTCCGGAGCATAACATTTTTTCCTTTTGACGTAGCTTCATGAAACTTGAAACCCAAATGCATTATGACATTGCGAAGTATTGCGCATAGCAACAGCCACCCTATGACAATGAGTTTCATGGTCACATTGGGTTTTGAGGTATTGGGAGACGTCCAATAAGGGATAAATGTCTGTATATTTTATGACTAACAGTTAGAATACTTTTGTATCCAGATTTCCTCTGTGGGCTAAAGCCTCAGGACCACCAGGGTTTGGCTGGATACGGGGAAACCCTGCTCAATGTTTTCATAATGAGGGTCCTAATTGGGGTTTGGGTTATTTATAGGGGTTCTAATGGGATATAAGTGTTTTTCATAGTCCAATCATCACTGAAGTTGATATGACTTTAATAATTTTTTGTTTTCAGCCACTTTCAGCTGGGCTTCTCATTTGGCTGCGTTTAACTTGTATAGGAATTTCCTGCCCATTCTGTTTACTGAGGCTCACAATTGCGATTCCTGCTGTTATTAGGGGTCCAAAAGGAATAGATATTTTCATGTTGTATAACTACAGTTAAAATCCCTTTTTGTATTCAGCTTTCTTTTTTTGGGTTAATGCCTCCTAGGCCAGCAGCGTTAGGCTAGGTACAGCGAACCGTTACCCAAACTGTTTCAAATGAAGTGTCCCAATTGGGGTTTAGGGTGGTTCTTAAGGGGATGGAAGTGTATTTTGTAATCCAGTCATCGCTGAAATTAATATGATTGAAATACTGTTTTATTTTCAGTTGCTTTCAGCTGGGATAATGTGTGTCTTCTGTGGTTGAGTTAGGGTGGGTATGCGAAATCCCTGCCCAATTATTAAATGTGGTTCCCAATTGGGATTCTGGGTATTTCTAGGGATTCAAAAGGGATAGTCTGTATTCCACAGTTCAATTGTCATTCTAAATTGAAATTAATTATTTAAATAGTGTTTTTAGAATAACCCAAAAGTTAGGCTACGTATGGGAATCCCTGCCAAAAGTTTTTTTAATGAGGGGTCCAAACTGGCGGATTGGGGTTAATGTTACAGCTGTTATATTTATGAACATAGCTGCCCATTTGAAGCTGATCTTAAGGCCAAGTTCAAAATTAGTAATGTTTTGCAACATGTCAGTTTGATTTGAATTTGTACTCCTGGAGTCCACTTTCAATAAACTGTCCTTAAATTTGGAAGGGCATTTATTGTTACATTGTTATTTCGTCCAAATGAAAGAGTTTCTTTGCACCTGATGCATAAATCAATTTAAAAAAGACTACGGGTATATATATCCTCAAAACGAAGAGGAAACATGTGTTTTAGTTCACTAAAACAGTTCATCTAAGTGTAATTTGTATCTAAAAAGATCTAGCATATACATGTATATCTGATCTGTGTGGTTACAATCCACGAGAAAGTACCCGAAATTCAAAACAACCGCACAAAGGCGATACAAACAAAAATTACCCAATAAACCAGTATACATAATTCTGGTATTTTCTGTTCTGCAAAGTAGGCTTCGGGGAACTGATAAAACCGATTTTGGCACAGTTTGACCTTTAATGTACTGTAACTTTGTAAGAGGTAGATCTGAGAAAGACCTAGTAAATTTTGAAAGAAAATGGGAATGGCCTGCTCCTACACAAAATAATGTTAATTAAACTGAATAGAGGTTCCAATTGTAATTGAAATGACGAGTAAGTAAGTAGAATCATGAAACGACAGCGCAGCTGTCTCAGTGTCATCAATATCAGTCTAAAGAGCTTTATTTGCTCTCATATTAAACTAACTATTTCTGAAATGAATAAATATTTCAAAAATTCCATACCCAAGAGATACCTTTCGGACAATAGATTATATCCTGTATCATTTGTTAAATGCTTAATGTTTTTCAGAAAAAACAAGCGGACAGCTGTTAGGATTTTCTGTGTGGATAATATGGCTTGCAATAGGAATTGCTGTCCTACTTGTAATATTGCTTTTAGCAATTGCGATTGTACTGTCTTGTAAAAAAGTTTGGCGATATCCAGGTCTGTATTATGGAGAGTTTATAGAATTAACTTTACGTATACTAGTAATTAATACATTGAATTAATCTAAAGATTCTCTCTAGTATGAAAATAATTTTTTTGAACAGCTAAATCATCAAGATGAAAGTTTTATGGTTGCTATTACGAATTGATTGACTCTTAGTCGAAGGGAATATGAGATATTATTATCAGTTGACATCTGTCCTCGAATGTTGTTGTCTTCAAATCTTACTATGTTTTCTTGAAGACCAACAAACCCAATGAAACTGTACTTTAAAAGATTTTTTCATTGAATAGTTTCAAAGGAGGAGGGTAATTTAGTACTGTAAATTGGTCCTTTGGCTTTTGAAAATTAACATCTGAAAAAAATTAATCTATAATTTAGCAGATTGGTAAATGACTCTTTCCAATAATGAGACAAAAACAACATGACAGAATGATTAACTATACGTTGGTTTATTTTTTTACAGCGTCGTCTCTAACCGAAAGAACTTTTCTCAGAAAATATTTATTTCTTTGAATGATGTTTTACGTGGTACTATCAACAGATTTTCAGCTATTATATAATATTAGCCGAACTTGCAATCTTTGTCAATTTAGGTTGGAGTCGAGTACACTTATCTCCCATCTACCGATCAAAACTCCAACTCGCAACCCTAGTGTAAAAACGCTGGTCATCAATAGTAGATAAGGCTAACTAGATCACACTAATAATAATACAAGTAAAATTGGACAGAGGTTGCGATGTTGGGTAATTATTAAAAAAAATTGACATATTTTGGTAACTTACGCTGATCTTTGCCCTAGTGGAGGTCACGATGATTAGCTTGAATCTCTCTTTCCTTGAATTTTGTCAAAGTATTATTATAATAGTACTTATGTGTGTTTTTATTCTCAAATCTGTACTGTGATAGCATCAGATCATCGTAAAAAACATAGAGATGAAACCACACTGAAGGAAAGAAAACTTGAACGTATAAAAAATCTACATTTTCTACGCAAAATATTAAGAATATCCCTTTTCCCTTGTTTTAGTAAATTGAGCTAAATATAACGTGCTTGACTAAAATGATGATTACTTAACATGACGTCATAAACCGATCATAATGTTTATACTTGAACTGTAAATTTACAGTTTATATCTGATCTACAGAAGTAATAAACTTATAATGACTGATTGTGAATGTATTGAAAAGTTCATTTTACGTCAAAATACTATCCATAAATGTTTTGTGTACAATGTAATCAAAGTTAAAATACTGATCAAACTCAACAACGACATTTATCTAAATAAGCAATCGAACTGATAACAACAAATATAGTCTTATAACTTTGTTTGCATTTATTACTTAGAGTTATAGGCTTTTTCGCAGGTAAAGTTTACAGGGTTAGGTGTAATGCCATATAAATTAGCACATTGTCTTAACGTTTTAGTGCTGAACAAATTGAAAATACCATTTTGTTGTTCAGTTTATAATTTAATTTATTCTATTCATACGTTTCATGACTGTACACTGGAATCTCTTCTCAATAATTCTTGTGGACTTGGTGGCCGAATGGTTAAAATCGTTGGCCCATAACCACAAGCTTAACATCTCTGTCGTAGGGTTCGAGTCCTGCTCGTACCTCTTCATATGTTAAGGTTTCCAACTCAAGGTTAGAGGTTTCATCGGTCAGCTGGACAGCTACGAACTGTATCTTACACCCCATATATGCAATTTATCCTTTCGTCTTTCTGTCATATTTAATGTCATATGAAGATATACCTTTTCTATAGAAACGCCATGGTCAACGGATATTTCTTTTTGTTGACAAGTATTTATTTTGACAATAATACTGTTCATTTACCTATTTGCTTTAATTCACAGTTACAAAGAATCAAGTCTTAGAGAAGCGTGTTACAGCAGTTAAAGACGAAGTAGATGACTGTGATGGTCATGAATCCAATGCGACGTAAGTTATTACACAATGGGATTTATTTTTGCGAGTTGCAGTCTTTTAAACGAATATGAAAATCATACCAAGAAAGAAATGACCCAGTCTCCATTGGGTATTGTATAGAAAGAAGTTTAGACTTACTACTGCATTGCTGAACAAAATCCTTGCTCAGCTCTTGAAACAACGTCTTAGCAATTTACCCTTCAAATATCAATCACCACTGAGTAGATAAATCAAAGCGAATCTCTATCGTGTCAAACCTAAGACTTTGTAAAACTACTTCTCCACTAAGTGCGCGACATTAAAGAGACCGAGCACGAACAGATAGACTAGGATTCAGGGTACTCTGGGAAGTTATCTAATTAAAATGTCACTGTAAAAATCCAGATCAGCATGCTGGTCTATTACAAGCAGAGATCAGAATATACATGGCACAATTTCAACTCACTCGCTCACTCAATATCATTTTAAAGATATTTTTTCATATAGAGTTCATGGTTCAGCACAGCCTATTTAAGAATGGTTGCTCACCCTCCCTTAAACTTGCAGCATCACCCTTGAATTTTCTGGTACCACCCTTAAATTCTATAGCGCCGCTCTAAAATTATCAAAAAAACTATTGTTACTTCAAAATTAAAATACGTGAAAGTATAGAAATTCGTTACCAATATGGTATTACATGTAACAGTATTGTTTTTGTGTTTTTACACCAATATTTTGTAAAATGAACTAATGAACTTTATCTCTCTATTGTCAGCCGACCTTTTCATATGAATTTATACATATATCAGAAAATAGTTCTTATGCGTCACTATTGAATTTCAAATGATGATAAATGATAATAAATAATGATTATTTATTACATATACCAACTTCTTTCATCTTATATATATAACAATTTTAACATGATTGTTTTTCGTTTTATGATATTTTTTTTTAGGATAAGGGAGAACCTATTTAACTGCAGACTACTCAGTGAAATTGTTTATACAAGAAAAATTCTAATTCAAATGATATTGTTTTGTTGTATTTAGTTTCTTTCGTTTAATTGGTTAATTAACAACTAATATAAATTCATATTTATGAAACATAAAATTACTTAATCTAAATTCCTTATAGTTTCAGAACTGTTAATAAATTGTTACAAAATAAATATACTAAAAAAATGAACAAATATGAATATGTTAATGAGAGAAGAATGGTTCTTAAGAAATAACCAGAAAGCAAAAATTAACAAAATCATATGAAGTAAATAAATCTCTGTACAAAAAGATACATTTATTCCCTGATTCCACATTTTTTATCACTGATTTTCTATTTCGGACACAATGTTGTTATTTTAGTAGAAATATGTTAAAATGAAGTTACGAATTATAATGAATATCTTCACTAATATTCTATTATGGACATCTCACGAGGGAAAATTCTCTTACTGGGTATTGTTCCCGAGCCGCCAGGGAGAAGTCCATAATATTTTTAGCATGACTTTAAATTTCATTCGTCAATGTATATTTAAACGCTTGTGGTAGTTATTCAAATCGGCAAAGGTATAGTGACCGCGGGAAAATGCCACGTGATATATTAGTGATAGAATACTTTTACTAATTTAATTCGTGGTGATTGTTGTTTCATAGGTAAAGTCATAAAAATATCTTTAGAGAGCTGAGCAAGACTTTTGTTCAACAATACAGGACATTTTTTTCAGTACAATACCAACTGGGGAATGTGGTATTTTTTTTTCTTAAACGGATTTCAGATTGATCCAGAGATTAAGTTGACAGATCGTAAAACTATAATAGAAATACTAAAGTGTACGACAAAAATATAATTCCAGCGGACAAGACATCACATAGAAAATCTTTAGCTGTAAATGTAACATTCCTGACCAAGAAAAGTCAAGTACGAGGATATCAATATCGCCCTTTCCGTTAAATTATAGCACAGCTCACAAGTTCGGTACATGTAATACAAATTTTATGATAAAACAAAACAAAAATATTTAAGATCGTGTATCTTGGCACATTTTGTATGAAGCGGTAGTGTTTCATTCTGAAAATGTGCGTTCAGTCCATTCTGTTACACGCCAATAAAACTACCAGACAACATGTACTCAGTTCTTATAATTACAATGGAAAAAACTTATTACACTATTACACAAAGTGCTCGGCTACAGTTACACATTTACACATACACGTGTCAATCGAAAGTAGTCCTGGATGATCAAATAGAAGTAGACGTGGTCATTGATTTTTGAACTTCATTGGCTAATGAAATTAAGTTTTCGAAGTCACTTGTAAGATTCTAAACAAATAAAATTGCAATATGATAATGGAACATACGAATAACGTAATTGTAAAAAATGAAACTTTTCACACAAGAAACCACATGACTTTATGCTCTCTGATTACCAAGTGATTATCCAGATAAAACAATTACGAGATATAGACACCAATACAGAATTATTTCATTATTAATTGAAAGAAAGATACCTCTTCTATTTTACACGTACAAACAAAGTGTAACTCATGATCAGTCTTATTATAAAGCTCAGTTGTTATTGGAATCAAAATAACAATTAATGCACCATATTTTGTCGCAGGAGAAGGATTAAACAGAAATCAAAGTTTTCAACAGTTATCCTTTTTCTTTTTAACTGTTTATTTTCAAAGCAGAGCTAGGGGCAGTCCGCAGATTAGCAGAACATCGACAGGCAAGGGAGATCTACCATCCGGGAATCACAGACTTACACTCGGTGACTATGACGAAATCGGAGACATTTTTTATATCAATACAGATCCATTATTTTACATTAAAGGAAGCTATGAAAGGTTAGCCGCGACTGGTATTAATACAAATTCTTGTTCTGGCCTATATAAGACCCTGCAGAATCAATATAGAAGTCTTGACATGTTGAAGGAAGACGAAAGCTACAGTGTTCCATATGCTGCGTTAATGCGTCAGTATCACAGTATGTACACGTTGAAGGATGATGGACCATACACTATCACGTGTCAATATAAAAACGTGCAGAATAAAACATTTACTCAAGAAAACGATACCAAGCCGATCAAAATATACGACGATCCCTATCAATCGCCGGATGTTGTGAGAAACCAACAGGAATTTCAGAACGCCTTTTGGGGAGGAGACGGGCCAGGAGAGAATCACTACCAAACTCCAGACGTACCAGAGAACTATTATGAATCGGCTGACCTTATGGAGAATGGAATAGACAGTAATCACTATCACACCCCGAATGTTATTATAAACCATTTTGGACCGGAAAGCAATCTTGTAGAGAACGGGATAGAGGATCACCATTATCATATTCCTGATGATCCAACGAACCACTTTGAAACGGAAAACAGAAGAGCTGACGATCACTATCACCTCCCAAATGATCTGGTGAATCATTTTGAATTAGAACACATCCTTGGGGAGAACAGAAAACACGACCCCTATTACAATTCTACCATTCATAGAAAGCATTTAGAATCAGGAAACAACCACGTGGAGAATGGAATAGATGATGATAATTATCATCAAATTCCGAACGTTACAGGAAAACAACATGAATCCGGAAAAAACCTTGTAAAGGAAAAAACAGAAGACGATCACTATTACAATTTGGACTAGTAATCTTGATAACAGAACACACGGATGGCAAACATAGGAAAAGGTGCATTAAAGGACTAATGCGATCCCGAATTAAAAATAAAAAAAAGAAAAGCATTTTCTTTTTGACGCCACAGACGTATACGAAACTGGAATTTTCTTATAAATTTCCATATTTAGTCTATTTTTGAACTGGGTTAGTCTGAGAAACACAGAACACAAGTTTGTACTGTTGTTTTATTTGAAATGTTTAATTTACATTATAAATAACTTCAGTGCAATTCCGAAAAATGGTACAGTTTGTTGATATACAGAAAACATATTTTCCTGATCATTTGTGATCCAAATATGTATAAAAAAGTGGCTGTTATCGACTTTAATTGCAGAAAATTCAAGCCGAAACCATATTTCGATAGCTCAGATTTTTGAAAAGACATGAAATATTAAAAGAAAAACAATTTAGATCTTTATGTAATCATATTTTAGATTTAACGTAGGTGTTGTTATAACCTGGTACATTTCACGTCAGTTTCCGAATTAAATACGGCCCTTATCGCATCTATACTTTTAAGATTTCAAAGAACGAATACGAACTACGGACACAAAAATGAGATTCATTGTCAAAAGCCTGTAAAACAACCACTTATTCAGAAAAACATCGACCATATTGAATTTTATACAGTTTTGTCTTGAAATTTTTATTTATTATTTATAAATATTTTGTAGAAAAAGTATGTATCTGTAATGCTAGTTTGGTTGTATTGCTTGAATGTGGTACACAATGTTGATAAAAGAGGTTGGAATGCAACATATCGTCGACAACTCAGAGTTGACCAGTTGCAAACATATTGGATTCATAATTCACTGCTTTAAAATATTTTTGAGTAATATATGATTCAAGTCATGATCTCTAACTTTTTAAGAAATAATGTAACAGTCAGATAGTGATACAAAAATGTAGTTTAATTTTTACACGCTACAATAGTAGACACGACACCAGCTAATATGAGATGCGCAAAATGGTGTTTGAAGTCAGTTTGAACTTTTTTGCAACGAAATTATATTGTTTTTAAGTCAGAATGATCTAATCTCTGAACGCTTCGGTATCACTTGTAGTCCTTTACCTTTCATGATTCTGACCGAAATGAAATTCCACAACCCTACAGCACTAAAGTGTGAATGAAACAATATTTATCTATAGAATATCTGAAAAATTAATTGACTTCTGGGATGTTTTGGCCATTGTCTTAATATTATATTACAATTTGTCTAACTAACTTGTCAAAGTCCAGATGTACTGGCCATTTCTGATTGTGTGTTGAATGTAAAAAGTAGTATACCATAATCAGTTCGAACTAGTCCATTGAAGATGACAAATTCAGGTGTACAAACAGTTGGGATTGCATTAACTCAAGAATGGAGTAAGACCAGGTACATCGACAGGGTAAGCATCTCCTGTTATGCATGCATCACCCATCATGCAATCCCAAAGTCATATCCGGTAGCAAGGTCACAAAAACGTACATGATACATTTGGTAGTAAATACAAATGGACACGTGTAGGACCTATGTTGATGAAAACATATTCTGTAGCAAGTTGAGAC
>JAOXYI010188926.1:0-11241 GCA_028566495.1 Lithophaga antillarum | reverse complement strand
AATTTAAGATTTTATTTCTCTAATGACTTTTTTCATGAATATAGGTAAAAAAATCAACTGAAATTTGAGTTTTTACCTCGGACTGAAGGAACTTCAGGTCGCCTTTTTTCATGCGTCACAATGGCAGATATCGAAGAACAGCAAAAAAGTTTGACGTCACAATTGTATTTCATCCAATAAAACACTGAGAACAACTTTTACCACACGTTGATTATCAAATTGTTCTCACACCGGTTGGGGGGTTTGAAAATGCACGGAGAATTAGAGAAAGTCAAATTCCAAACTAAAGATATTTACAGATAAAAGCTATTAAATTATCTTTTCTCGTTCTTTGCAAATCAATATACAATGTATTATAATTTTTTCCCAAACGTTTTGGTTGGATAGCCCAACTTGCTAATCGTAGAAGAAACAAACAAATAAACGTACTATATACAATAAAACAAATGTGTCTATTATAGATATTTCCATAAAACCTTTATAGAAATATGCTGTTGTTTATGCTTAAGGAATTCATAGTTTGTTATCGTATATGTTTTTACCCACCATTTTGCGAATACTTTCAACTCTGTACGTTAATAATTTTCGTACTTGCCAATTCTGGATACGAAAGTCTTTACGTAATCATTGTTTATTTTTCTTTGTGTCAAAATCTGGGAGTTAATGGTAAAAAATTCATAAAAATTGAATCAGAAAAGACTTAAGAAGAAAGTTTTCAAAGAAAACACGGTTTTACACGAAATATATAAGGAAGTTTTCAGGCTGGGAAACACGCTTAACCAGAATGTCTATTAGTTAAAAAAATCATTAAACAAATTAGAACATGCTAAGTAGAAGTAATATCTACCGTACTCTGACAAAATTTATTGATATGATACAACATAACGATTTACATGATTAATGTCGTAGGTTAGAACATTAAATTGTACAATATATAATGCTGTCTGTCTGTGTATAGGCTTAATAAACGTAATCCCAGCAGGCAACTGACGTCAGATGACGTCGAAATCACGTTGATATTACGTTGAAATCTGGTCGCGACGTCGAACAACTATAAAACAACGTCAGATCAACGTCTTTTAGTGACATTTAATAGACGTTTTATTGTGACGTCTATAAGACGTTCATACATGGTCACTGGTTGTTTTGAAACGTTGTTTCAACGTCAAGAAAAGACGTTTTAACTACGTGTTATTTAGACGTTAGTTTTTCGTAATTTTCTCACCAGATCGAGCCGTGCGAGGTCTGACATAATGTCAGAGGATCCCAGGTCAATTAGAGAATTTTGAACTCATTATGAATAACGGCGGATCCAGAGGTTGTCGGGGGTCGGACCACCATACATGCACTGATCGACCCTCGATCTGCCGACCCACCCGCTAGCTTTTTTCTTATTTTCGGGAATATTTTGTAAAATCATATAAAATGCCGAACATCACCCGCTGGAAACCTGCCCTTTTCTCCAGAGGGAACCTCTGGACCCATTTCAAAAATTTTCTTGTTCATGTAAAGCATCCCACCCCCCTTTTTTTCTTTTGGTACAGTTGGAGTTGTTTCCCCCTTGTGAAATATAATTGTTTTGTTTCAGCTGTAAAGCAAATAAAATGTTCAGTAACTCCTTTGAAAAATATTATCAATAATTGATATGCTACTAATAATATACAGTATAATTGTGTTAATTATAGACTGGTTCTGTAATGGAGGCTTGACGAGTAAACAATAACAGAAAACCAGTCTAGGTAATAACTGCTCTGGTTTCCAGCTAATGACCTACAAAACGCTTACGTATTTCAGCGGGACCAGTTTAAACAATTTTGGCGGATTACTAATTCATTTCCGGTCATTCAAAAGGCGGAAGACAAAGACAAAGAAAAAAAGGGCGGAAAAGATTACAGATTATAGGTAACCGGGTTATCGAGCAAACAAAAAAAAACATTCTGTGTGTATTTGTCGTCATACTGTCTCGTTAAAGGTGATAAGATTTTAATTTTTCACGCCAAATCACGTTGGGTCTTGTAGTTAGACTTGAGAATCGGAGAAGGGGGAGGAGGTCATATTTGAATTACCGTTTTATATAAGCTAAACTTGTGATATGTATAGTGCGTTATCAACAACATGTACATAGTGACTGATGTTGCAAACTAATCTGGTACAATGAGCTGAAAAAATGGTGTTTGGCATATGTAACCTGGTAGTAGTGACAGCATTCCACAACTTGAAAGTTTCACTCAGGAATTCACAGGAAGGAATTACATATTTTTATGGTGTGCATAGGGCCGGCAGAGACATTAAATAAATTGTTTTAAATGTTTCTGGGAAATGGGGGGGATGGGTACCATATAAGACATGTTATAGTCAATTTGTACCATTTCAAACTCTTACCAAGTAATCTCATACCAGAGGAAGTCAACTCGTACCATAATACGAGTTTACAATGGTATAAGAGGGAGGTTTGGGTACCCATAAAACCGGTTTAACCCCACCACAATTTGTGCCTGTACCAAGTTGGGCTGTCTCGACTCCCTGTGGTCTCTCTATCTGTTCGTCTTTGTTTCTTTGTTTTTGATTTGAAGGAGTAATTACATGTAGGTGTGTTGGTGCATGGTGTTGTGACGGTCTGCATTTCTCTTTAATATATAAAACTCATAACAGAATTGTAAATACAAATGTATATCGATTCTAGTATGAAAATTAATATAACTGTATAACAACAAAGTAAGGGACTTTTTGAACGACATCTGCCTAGCTATTGATGCACACCACAAATGAGCCACATTTAAGGTTGACTTTGAGACAACTCACATTAGCTTATATCTACTTCATATGTGCTTTAATATCTTTTTTTTACAGAAATTTAAACTTTGGATTTGCTAAGGTATCTGAGTTCATTTCCAGTCATCATTTTGTGAAAAGCATATACAGTAGAGTTCATTTATAACATACAGGCTTGTAACGAAATCAGGCTTATAATGATGGAAGATAAAATTCCCGGTCCCATTGCCATTTATACAGTGTTATACTGAAGGCGTATAACAAATTTTTTATAACAAAATCAGGCTTATAACGAACAGTTTATTGACACCAGACAACCATAAAAAGTACTGAAAAGTGACCTGATATAAGAAATTGGCAAATAAATTGTTGTATAAACAAACAAATATACATGTCATCTGTTACACATTGGTGATTACCTGCATATTGATTGACACTTCCTGTTATAATTGATTAACAAGTCAATAATTATACCTTTGAAGTGTTAAGTGATAATAATTAGGGGCTTTTACAAATTCATGAAACTTAATTTTATTAATTTTACAATGAAAAGGATTTCAAACAAAATCATTTTCAGTTTGAGACAAATTGTCGTTCAATGTTTGTGTATGATTCAAACTAGTTAACCATAGTCTTTCTGCATTTTACATGGGATAATAACAACAATCAAAGTACCCAAAAAATATTTTCACAAAATATATTTTATCAAAAAGGAGTCGTAGCAAAGAAATATTTATAACAATTATACTTCGTCAAACAAAACAAAAGAAACAGCTTCAGCCTGTCAAAATACGTCAATTTGTGTACTTACCTATTTTGACAAGGGAGGTTATTCAATATTATTTAAATACCGTCCATGGTAACACCTACTAACTGCATGTGGTTCATTTTCGAGGTTCAGTTTAAAAATATAGAGAACAAACAAGGAAATATTTTTAATTAAAAACTTCTGTTACATCAAATAACTTAACAATACATAAGAACAAGTGAATTACATCTATTACTATAGCTATATACAGCTGAATATTGCAACCAGAAGCATATTCTTTGAGTAGACAATACCAAGGGAAGTAACTCTGCATTTTCGCTAGAGGGTCCCAAGCAGTTCGTTATAAGCGAACTCTACTGTACTACATATACATGTATGTACAAAGACAGCATGCTATTGATTTACGTACTAGTAAAATGCTTCTGCATGCAGTCTTCACGATAAACTTTTTTGCCCACAGGCCCGCACCATCTTTTTGAGTTTTTTTTTAATAGAAATTCTTACAGGCCCAATGGTATTTTTACAGGCCTAGGCTGTCAGGCCTGTGGCTAACCATGCATGTAACACTGCAAACCTAGACTCCTAGTGCATGCATTCACAAACATTTTTAATGACACATTGCTTGATTTTAAGTTTATGTTAAGGCCAAATAAAACAATTACTGATATGTGTGTTTTGGATAACATGATGAAAAACTTTTACCTTTTTCGCATGCATGTAGCTATAGGTTTATGTACTGGAGATACACTGAATTCTGGCTTCGCTAAAATGTCTTAAATGGTACATTTTGAAAAAAAGCTGATAAAAATTTATGGTAGTCAGTAAAATGGTACATTTGTACATTGCATGTTACCCAAAACACACAATCAAATGCAAACTTAATTTGCCTTGCTTTAGGCATGTTCGGGATGTAATCTTTTAACTGCATTTTGTCACAGCTAGGCATCTGTCATCCATCGTCATCCATCGTTGTTAGCTTTTCATGATTTAATCTTCTCCTCTGAAACAACTGGGCCGTTTGAACCCAACTTGGCAGGAATGGTCCTTGGGTTGTCCCCTTTTTTATCTGACTGCAAAACAATTTTGCAGTTGTATTATGTAATGTTATACCAAACTTTGATGGAATGGTCCTTGGATGGTCCCCTTTCAGAATTGTATCCGATGAACCCACCCACCAACCAAGATGGCCACTGTTACTATAAATAGAAAATATTTTTAAAAATCCTATAAAATCACTGTTTTGGCAAATTTGAAGTAATTTTGGCAGGAATGGTTCTTTAGTGGTACCCTTTCAGACTGCCATCCGATGACCCCACCCATCAACTAGTTTTGGCAGGAATGGTTCTTTAGTGGTACCCTTTCAGACTGCCATCCGATGACCCCGCCCATCAACTAGTTTTGGCAGGAATGGTTCTTTAGTGGTCCCCTTTCAGATTGCCATCCGATGACCATGTCTGTCAACCAAAATGGTGGCCATTACTATAAATAGAAAATACTTAAAAAATTATTGAAAAAATTCCTAAAAAACCATTGATATAGCTCATTTGGACTAGTTTTGGTAGGAATGGTTCTTTCCCTTTTCGGATTGCCATCCAATGACCCCAACCGTCAATTTAAATGGTGGCTGTTACCATAAATAGAAAATACAGAAATAAATATTTAAAAAATTTCTATAAAATCAGTGATATGGCTAATCTGAACTAGTTTTGGTAGGAGTGGTCCCCTTTCAGATTGCCATCCAATGATCCCGCCGGTCAACCAAGATGGCCACCATTACTATAAATAGACTATATGGTTAAAAATTATTTAAAAAATTCCTATAAAATCAGTTTTGGCAGGTCATGCAGAACCCTGCTGTAGATCACTAGATCAAGCTCTTTAACATATATTCCGGGGTTTTTATGAATTTTGAAGTGAACTTTTGCAAACTTTGGCTGATTGTGCAAATTAGGCATAAATTAGCAAAAAATCATTTAAAAAAAATCTTCTTGACAAAAAGCACTTGGCTAATTTGAACCAAACTTAGTAAGAATGGTCCTTAGGTGGTCACCTTTCAAAATTATATCCAACGATGAAACCATTCTGCCAGGATTGCCACCATTACTAAAAATAGAAATTTCGTCAAAACTGTAATGTAAGCCAGAATGGGCTCGTATTTGAATGTTCAGTAAATGGATAAGTAGGGGGTTTTCAGCATGCAGGCATTTCAGAATTGGCTTATTTAAGTCAGGTGAGCGATACCGTCTAAGGTGAGCCTCTATTTTCAGGTGCTTCAGGATGTCTTATTTAAAGAAATGGAGAAGAAATCGTGCTGAAGTAATGTCAGTAGCTATGCAAAGTAGCAGTAGCGATGAAAATGACAATACTAGGTGTAATAATAGACAATCACCACCACCTGTGGATAACAATAATTCCAACAATTCGTCTAATGCTGAATCTGAATTGGAAGATTTTGAATTTGTTGAAGATGATGATTTTCTAGAGGGACAACCATTATCTTCTGATTCAGAGGCCGAGTTTATTGAGGATGATCAAAATGATTCAAGTTCAACTCTGTCTGGAGAACTTGCTCAGTTAGCAACAGAAAGCCAGTGGACTCGACAGTCAATCAACAAATTACTAGAAATTCTTAGAAATTATGGTCTGAGACTTCCAAAAGATGCAAGAACACTACTCCAGACACCAAAAAATGTTCAAGTGATTGAAAAGTGTGGTGGAAGATACAGATATTATGGTATCGAAAGTGGAATTTTGAAAACACTAGCAAAATATCCAAGTTTTGTCAGTAGATCTGACATAGTTGAGCTGATTGTTAATGTAGATGGTGTGCCATTGTTTAAATCTTCTGGAACTCAGTTCTGGCCAATCTTGTGTTCATTTAATAACTGTGATCCTTTTCTTGTTGCCTTATTTTATGGACAATCAAAACCTAGTTCATTAGAACATTTCTTGAATGACTTTTTGGAAGAGTTATCTTTGCTACAAGAAAATGGCATTGTTTTTCAGACAAAACAATTTCGAGTTGATATACTTACCTTTATTTGTGATGCCCCCGCACGGGCATTTTTAAAATGCATAAAGAGTCACACAGGATATAATTCTTGTGAAAGATGTACAATTACGGGAACATGGAAAAATAACAGGGTAAACTTCTACTCAACTGAGACCTATCCCAAGAGAACTGACGATGAATTTAAACACAGAAGGTACACTAATCACCAGATGCAGGTTTCGCCTCTTATTCAATATAATATCCTATGCATTAAAAGTTTCTGCCTGGACTATATGCATCTTGTATGTCTCGGAGTAGTCAAAAGGATTATATGGTTTTTGAAACGAGGACCATATGATTGCCGTCTATCAGCTAGACAGATCTTAGATATATCCGATCATTTAGTGTTGCTTAACGGTAAGCTGCCAAGTGAATTTGCACGACAGCCTCGATCATTAGATGAACTTGACAGATGGAAGGCAACAGAGTTCCGACAGTTTCTGTTGTATACCGGACCAGTTGTTCTTCGCAAAGTTTTGTCAAAAAAAGTATATGAACATTTTGTGGCTTTAACTGTCGGAATTTCTTTTTTGCTGGATTCAGATAATGACAAAAGGAATTATTATATTGATTACGCAAAACAACTTCTTGAATATTTTGTACAAAAATGCAAGGAAATTTATTGTGATTTTTTTGTATCTTACAATGTGCACAGTCTTTTACACCTTTCTGATGATGTTGTCAACTACAATTGCTCCCTAAATGATATATCGGCCTTCCCATTTGAAAATCACTTGCAGCAACTTAAAAGATTGGTGAAAAATGCCAGAAATCCTATCGCTCAAGTTACAAAAAGACTGGACGAACTAGAAAATTTTCGTGGAAGGAGAAATGGATCACACAAAGAACTGTTTACTTGTATATCTACGAAAAAAAAAGACAGTTGTTTTCTTTTGCGTAATGAGGATTTTGCCTTTATTAAAAGGAAGCAAGATGATGGAAAACTGGTGTGTGATATTGTAAAGCAGAGGGATGCAGAAAGTTTCTTCCTTTCACCATGTGACTCAAAATTAGTCAACATAATCTACATGCAGGACCGTTGCAGAACAACAAGACGACTTCTGGAAAAGGGAGACCTATATCGTAAAGCAGTTTGTTTACCATATTCAAGGGGATGGGTTCTGCTACCACTGTTGCATGGTGTAGAGAGGATTTAATAGGCTAAAATGTATGTTAACATGTAATTTGCATGGTATTAGACATAGTTGCCAACCTTCTGCATATTGGGTGGAATATTTCCACATAATTTGCATAATTTCTGCATTTTTTTGCGTTGACAATTCCGCATTAACCTAAAAACTCATAAAAGCTATGTAAATGAAATTATTTTCTCGCATATTGGGGGGGGGGACATGGTGAAAATGTATTAATGTAACAAAAACAGTGGTTGTGTAACTGTGATTATCAATTTAATGCAGATCACTGTCATTCCTTTGTCTTCATTAAGGATTCCACTTTTGTGTGCTGTTTTCCACATTGTCAACAGTCAGATTTGGCATTTGCACAGGAAGCAGTTGGCAACTATGCATTAGATGGTACAGTGTTTTCATTAAGGCCAAACAAAAAATGTATGTGCAGTTTAGGGTAACCTACCAGTACTGAAAAAATTAGTACTAGAGTAGGACTTTTTAAAACTAGGTTTTTAAGACATCTAGACTTAACAGTGCTTGTTGAATGATTATAAAAATGTTAGGGTACATGTGTAGGAACTAAAAATAGATAGGGTCAGCATTACCCTCAACAAAGCTATTGAATTTTTTAAATCATTTTCTGGTAAATAAAGGTTTAATTGTATATGATTTTTACACAAAAAATTAATTGTCATGCTTGTATGTACAAAAACAGTATTATGGTTCACGTGAGCTATTGCAAACACTTGGCATCTGTCCGTCGTTGTCCGTCATTAACTTTTTCAAAAATCTTCTTCTCTGAAACCACGGGGCCAGTTGGAACCAAACTTGGCCACAATCATCTTTCAAAATTGTGTCTGATGTTCCTGCCGACCAACCAACATGGCTGCTATTACTAAAAATAGAACATAGGGTAAAATTAGCAAAAAATCCAATTAAAAAATTCTGAAATTATGGTTGATGACCCCAACCGCCATCAAACATGGCTGCCACCATTACTACAAATAGAAAATTTGGCAAAAAAATCAATAAAAAAATTCAACAAAATCCTGTAAAGGGCCAATTGCTACGAAACTTTGGGTAATGATACATTTATGATTCCCTTTAAGAATTATGGATGGCCCCGATCCCCAACAAACATGGCCACCACCGTTACTAAAAATAGCAAATTTGACAAAAAATTCAATAAAAAAATTCTGAAAAGTCCTGTAAAGGGCTAATTGCTACCAAACGTTGCATAAATCATACATTAATGATCCCCTTTAAGAATTATGGTTGATGACCCAACCACCAACAAATATGGCCACCACCATTACTAAAAATAGAATATTCGACAATAAATTCAATAAAAAATTCTGAAAAATGGTTTAAAGGGCAAATTGCTACCAGACTTGGTAAATGATACATGATCCCCTTTAAGAATTATGGTTGATGACCACAACCGCCATCAATCATGGCTACCACTGATGCTAAAAATAGAAAATTTGACAAAAAAATTCAATAAAAAAATTCGGAAAAATCCTGTAAAGGGCCAATTGCTACCAAACTTTGGGTAAATGATACATTTAGGATCCCCTATAAGAATTACGGTTGATGACTCCAACTGCCAACAAACATGGCCGCTACCATTACTAAAAATAGAAAATATGTAATATTTTTCTAGAATCATTGTGTCAAATCAAATACTAACCTTAAATCACTTGGAAACCAGGTGAGCCTCTAGTTTTGTTTTATTTACATACATTACACTGTGGTTTGTTGGATGAGAATGAGAACACTGTCCAAGCAATGTAATGATAATTCAGTTAATTTCCAACTAAAATATATTATTTGCATTTTGAATTATTGCTTATTTTAGTTAATGACATTCTAAATTCTGCAGTCATATTAGTGTGTTCATGATGCTGTTATTGGGCCTAAAAATTCAAATAAAATTTTATATATTGTATATGTACATGTATGATATTCCCTTTATTATTGTAGAATGTGGTGCAGGACATACTGGAAAGAAGGGGAGGTAGAGGAAGATGGCACCATCCCCAACACTTGGGTGAAGGAGGCAGATAAGAAAGTGCTGTGGCCTCCAGTGGCCAATGCATATAAATTGATCAAAGAAAGGAGACAGCCAACAGAAAAATGGATTCAGTTTGAACTTGTCAGGGTCAAACAGAGATCAGGTATATATCTTTTTATGATATATGGCCATATTGTATTTTTCAGAAGACAAAAAAAGTGAATGTAAATCAGGATTTTGTATAAGGCCAAATAAACAGATATCTTTGCAGGGCTCACTACTGTTGAAAATAACAGGGAGAAGTGGGAGGGATGACAAGGAGACTTCTGGTAAAGTGAGGGAGATCTGACTAACATTGAAGTTTTTCCTATTGTTCGTTATTTGATATTATAATTTACTGTTCTCCTGAGAGAAGGCTACATAATTTTTAATTGTGTCCAATTAATACCATTCATTACATACTCATGCAGGCTGTCAAGTCTCCTATATTTTCCTATTTTTTCAGCCCTTCCTATATTTTCCTATTTTTGGGTCAATATTCCTATATTTGACCCCAAAAAAAAGCTGTGGTGTAGTTCTTTGATATATAGATACCAAGGTAAATCTTCATTTTGAACTTAAAATTAGATAGAAGAGTGGTATATAAATAAAAAAGAGTTAAAGGACAGTAGTATTCATTTTTAGCTCACCCGACCCAAAGGGTCATGTGAGCTATTGCCATCACATGGCGTTCGTCGTCGTCCAGCGTTGGCTTTTCACATTTCAATCTTCTTCTCTGAAACCATTTTGTCAAATGGAACCAAACTTGGCAGAAATGTTCATTGGATGGTCCTCTACCAAGTATATAATTTTAGGACCGATTGGTAATTCAGATGGCCACCAGGGCTGATTATGTATTCTGATTGGCTAAAATTTCAAAGATCTTCTGGTTAGAAACTACATTGCCAATAGAACTGTAACTGGATATGAATATTCCTTGGATGGTCCTCTACCAAATTATAATTTTCATGCCAATTGGAAATCCAAGATGGCTGCCACCACAAGACATAGTTTAACATAGGACCCTATGGGAAAAACTGTCGAAAATCTTCTTTTCAGAAAAAACAGAGAGAGTTAAACCAAACCTGTTCATGGATCATCATTGGATGGTCCTCTACCAAGTTTATAATTTTCATGCCGATCGTAAATCCAAGATGGCTGCCATCACAGGACATAGTTTAACATAGGACCCTATGGGAAAAACAATCAAAAATCTTCTCAGAAACAACAATAACAATTCAACAGAAACAGATCATGAATGATCATTGGATGGTCCTCTACCAAGTTTGTAATTTTCATGTTGATCGGTAGTCCAAGATGGCCGCCAATGCAGGACATAGTTTAATGTTGGACCCTATGAGAAAAACAGTCAAAAATCTTCTTCTCAGAAACAACGGAGACAATTAAACCAAAACTGTTCATGAATGATCATTGGATGGTCCTCTACCAAGTTTGTAATTTTCAT
>JAOXYI010188710.1:0-11242 GCA_028566495.1 Lithophaga antillarum | reverse complement strand
TGTCCAACCAGCTCAATACAAAATTTTCCTTCCAGTAAAACAGAACAAAGGAGCTCATGAAATTTCCCTCCAAAAGTAAAACTGACCAATCAGAGTAGAGAATTAGAGTGGAAAGGTAAAGGGAACCATAGGTCACAGACTTATTTACATATAAAATATATACCTGTCAAATAATAAGTTTAGTCAAGCATACATTAATCAATATATATCTTAATTAAATGGACAGTTAGTCTGACTGAAATAAACAGATTAAATATCATTTAATATGCAGTTAGTCATAAACTAAACCTGCCTGAAATATAAAGATAATAATTAGTTAATATATAAAAGTACATAATATAAATATACAAAATAGACTCTGCCACATATGGAAACCTTATTCGGAAATAAAATAGATGAATTGTAAGAAATTACATTTTACTTTTATACACATGTAAATTTGTTACTTCATGACATGTAAAATAAAACAAATATACAGCGACATGACTACTGCTTTATTTCTATTAATCTGAAGTAAAGGATGATATGTTGACTTCCCTTTCGAACTTTATAGCTTTCTAACTTCAGAATGTACAAATGATAATTTTAAAAAGGAGTAGGTTTACGAAGGGCACATGTCGGCCCTAAAGATAAAGTATATAGTATTACAATGTAGTAAATGTTTTTGATCTGGAGATCTCTTGAGACATCCACCTTTAGTTATCACAACAATTTATGAGCATATTTTTCGCCTGTTGTAATGAAATAACCTTCACAATTTAGGTCAAATTTGAATTTTACCCAAAAGCGACCATTTGCATGCAATTTTTAACTGTATTTTCTTCTAGAAAACACTGGCTGCATTCCTCATATTTTTTTCTTGAAAAAGTGTCCTTCGAACCGATAAACATTTCCGAAGAAGAATAGTTTAGATCGCGGAATGCGGCCAACGTTTTCTAGAACAAAAACTGGGTACAAATGCGAAAATTAGACAAAAACATCGATTTCCACTCATGAACTCAGAACTGTGACATCATTGTGATGCTACTAATAAAGTGACATGCCAGAAAGTACCAATTTTGTATTTTGTATTTGGTAATATCTTAAGTTAATATTTTCAGTCATCTATTATTTATTTATATAAAACGTAATTTTTTTCCCAAATTTAGGGCCATTTAAGACCCTTACCGAACCTACTGCTTTCGAAATAAATTTTGAGATTTATAATTTATATAATAGTTAATTTTATTCATGGTAGCTAAAATTAGCACCCCTGCATTTCAGGTTGAATAAATGCGGAACTTAAGTTTAAACCAGTTCATAGGTTTGTAACTTATCTTTATTATTCAAATTTTTTGTTGTACAGGGAATTATAGGAACAAATACTCACTGGTCATCGGCGTTTTGGATATTACACAATAATTTGTTCTTTCCTGCAATCCAGGGAAATAATCTAGAGGCACCGGGATCTAAAGCCTGGTACATGTCAACTGTCGGTGATTCTGATGCAGATTTATTCTACATTTGTTTCTCCTCAGGTAATAAAAAATTATACAGGAGCCTTGAGGAACCTCCACGTTCAGCAATTTTTAACTATATTGTGGCAACACGTTTTGTGATAAGGGGAGTCGGAATACCGAAGAGAAGAAATGACATTTTGCAAATAAACAGTAAAACTTATTATATAAGGTATCGAAGTTGAATTTAAAATAATAAAACACACATATATATTGTAAATGTGATTTTTTTCGTTCCGGGGTTATTTTCGCTCATTTCGCGTTTGGAAGGCGTGTTCGAAATGAACCACACGCAAATAGTTCTAATTATATAAATATTGCAGTTGTTTTTCTACACCCACGAAAACCATACCCCAGTGAAATATTCCGAATTTGAAAACCGGAAATTAATGACAGTTTATAGTATCGATGTTAAAGCAAATACAAAACTTAACCCAAAATATCTGTAAAAATTAAGATAAGAACAAATAATAACCACACAAATATACACATGCACCCACAGACACAGGTACAGTAAAACCAATTTCTGGATGTAGAACCATATTGTGTCTTACGGTACGATCCTAACTATGTCATTTTATAATCGACATTAACAACTATGAATATGATACAAAACCGTAAATGATACAGTTTTATATCATTTAAGGTTGCCACTGCGACGCAAAATGACACAAAAACATGAAAAATGATACAAATTGTATTTTAACACTAAATGATATTTGTGTCATTTAGCGGTGTTGTATCATTCGCAGTTTCAAACATTGCTTTCGATTCATCTCTTCTGTTGGATCAACAAAATAATCATTACAGTATACTTCTCACTAATTACTATCTTGTAGAAAGTAAAGAGGAAAATTATAATATATTGCTAAATGTCATGGCTGGAAATCCTTTCATCATTAAGAAAACACTGCATAGCGGATCCTTTGCTGCATCATATTTCAATGAAGCAAAGTCTCAGAAATCTTCTGTGAGTTATGAATCATCTGCAATATTGATATTGGTAAGTTTCTTTTGTAACATATCGCATTGAGTCATTTTTGTTCCATTGTTCGAAATACTAGAATACAGCACAAATGAAACAACTTCTTGCAAAATAAATTCAGTAATTGACAATGAACCTCAGGAAGATTGACCATTTTTGGAGGGGGGGAGGAGTTAATTATTCACGATATCAGGAAAATGTTGTACATGATTCACGACATCCATAGGAAAATGTTTTGTATGTATATTTTTCAAATTGAGATTTACCTGGGATATATCTAATAAAAACTAGAGAAAAATAAAATGAGTACTTATTGGAAAACTCATCACTTGAAACGAAGAGAGTGACAACTGTTGCGTTTTAATGCTTATTATTTTTTTTTATCAAATATTGAATTATAGTATTACATGTTTACCCATCCGGGTCTTGTATTGTTGATAACAAATACATAGAATTCGACTATTCTATAATTTCAATACTGGTTTACCAGTTTTACAGATACTACATTACCACTACTGTATATTAAGAACACTGGAATACCAGTATTACAGATTTTCAGTATCATTCATTTATAATTTCCTTCATGTTTTGATAATACGAGTTTTTCCGGTATTACAGATATCGCTTTTCTTTCTTTCTTTCTTTTTTTTTGTAATAATTTTTCGGTTATACATGACGTGAAGTTGACTTTTAGAAAAATTGCTAACAATTTATCAACTTAACAATATTTGTTGTCGATATCGTAGTTAATAATGGTATTCCAGTATTTGTTTGAAACAATAATGGTGTACCAGTATTGTTGAAAATAAAATACTGGAAACTAGTCTTATTACGACAATACCAGTACAACCAGTAAAGATTGTAACAATACTGGTTATTCCAGTACTGGGATCGTATATTTAAATATTACCTACACGAGGCAATATTTATGTACAACAGTAGCTATGGCCGTATTATATAATAATAAATGTGAATAATTTTCTACTTGTTTTTCTACAGCCTATTTATGAAACTTTTACATATTAAATGACTTTAATTCAGTTAGTCCATAAACAACTCATTTCCTTTATTTTTGTATTCCCCAGAACTGTATGTATGCTGATTCGAGCAATGCAAGAAAACATTGTTTGTTTAAACACACTCCGAATACCATGGTAACTGTATTTACCAGACTACGTGGTATGATTCGACACAACCAAACATTTTGTTACAACCGTCAATCAAGGAACATGACTGGTTTAATTGGCCTTGAGAAAAACTCTGTAGATCAGCAAGAATTCACCCATTCAATTTTTACCCTGACAGATCAACAAGACTCAGGAATTGCTGGTACCACGTGTTTTGGACAGGATATTGCTGCTAATAGACACATTGTTGCAGTAATGGTAATATATGTAATCTGCAAATTTTATTTTGCTGCTAACAAAACAATCAAAGTGCTATGTGTTTTACTTGATTTTCTTGTTAGCAACAAAATTTGTATTTAGCAGTTAAATTGGAAGAGAAATAATACACAGTAATCTTGCAATATAAATATAAAAAAATCTGACATTTCTATTTTTTACCTACAGATGAAGCAAAAACGCTGCTCCAACCAAATTAAATAAAATAGATTTACCTCATATGTGTAACATCTTAAAAGATCTAAATAGATAGGTTGAGAGCGAACCGTCAAAATGTCGTGTTTTTTGGTTGGTATATATTGATCATGTGTTACATATAGTTACCATGACTACAGCACAAGATGTCTGTTTTTGACTTATTGATGACTTGTAAATTTCCTGTTATAGATTTGTGTTCATCACCCAAGCCTATTCACGGATTTGATAAAGTCACTGCAAGTAAGTAGCTGGGCATGTCCAATAGCTGAAGAAGACACACGTACAACCAGTATTTCAAGTATACCAAATGGTTCCGTAGCAAGACCGAGCCGTCCATATATAGATGATACCATTAAAATGGAAGGAAAGAAGAACGAATTTGATAAATTCTGTGGCATAAATGACTGTTATGGAAGTGTTGGACATACCAGAGCTGAGAATCCAGAATTGAAGGTGTACACAAATCCTTTCTCAAAAGACTTCAAGACAGCTAAATGGTATTGTTATCAGAATGACCAGCTGCTCCTGTCTAAAACTTTCCACATTTAAATAAATTATATAAGTATTATAGTTATGGTAGGGTCAAATGTATTTCCAATATCCCATATTTGCCATAATTTTGTCATCCAGTACTTTTGATTTTATGTGAGTCTTCTATCGGTCTTAACTGATAACTGATCATAACTGATTAGTTGGTAGAACGTATATTTTGCCGGCTAGTATTTATTTTTACCTAATATACTCTAAATTATCTATTAGATTTTCATGTCCATGACCTTTATGTTTATTTCTTGGATAGAAATTAAAGTAAATTGGGTATCACTGCCTAAGTATCAGAGTTTTATAGGCAAGTACCTTGCTATTAGATAGATGCGTAACTTGTCTTCTTATTCTTCCTCTTTTTTAGGTTTAAGGAAATACAGTCGGACATGATGACACAAGAAAAAGTTCAGTTTCCAACCAAAGTAGACAAAGAAAGTCGAAGCCCAAAACTACGTGAGATGAAAAGAATTATGCGTTATTTACAATTCTTATTTTGTTCTTTACTGTTTAGATGTATTGTCTGAAAATTCCTAATAAAATGAAAGAAAAGAAAAGAAAAAAAATAGAATTTAGATGTTAGGAAAAAAGCAGTATACACATTTTAAAAATAAAGATATTAGGATAAACAAACCATAGAGTTCTTGCCTAGAAATAAGAACTGGAATTGAGAATTTAGAACCTTTTGCTTTTGCATTAAAAAGGTTGGAAGCAGACGTTTACTGTCTTTCAGGCAGTTTATGTATTCCTTCAATTTTTATTACAGTTTGTTCTCCTAATAGCTACATTATGACGTCATGAAATGTTTCAAGCCAATAGATCGGCGACATTTTGCTTTTTTATCCTATGCAAAATTACCATTGCATGCTTTTCTATTTTAGTTACAAACAACGCCAATTTCCTTTAATGTTAATGAGTGCTGTTATTGTTTCTTATTGACATTTTAACTTTCATGGATTATTTATCAAGATGAAATTATAGATATAGAATACATAATTTTTTCAGCTTTATTTGATTGTAAATCGAGGACTGTGCACATATTTTTAATATGAAGCACTTCCGCGGATAATACAAAATGCTTTGATGTTCGCTTTCAACATAGATGAAACTACAAAAATATGCACTTAATTCTTAAAAATACACAAAGATAATATGTCCCTTCTGTAGAGCAAACAATGTTAGTTTTGAAGCAATATTGTGATTTAGATAAATGAAAAAATAATATATAAATCACATACACTTTTTGCAACATGTTTTAATAGTCATTTTGTTTTCATAATATACTGTGATATAGCTATTAAGTTGGTCAACTCGAATGACATCCAACGATACTTGCTCAACAATGAAAACGCAGTTCTTGGTCTTTTCTGTCAGGAAGGACAACTTGCTACTTTACATCGGTGTGATATAACCTTCATTTTGATTTTTACCGGCTGCATATTGCTTGTAAACAATTAACCTCTCTCCCCATATATACAATATGATACATAATTTTTGTTTACAATGACTCGTACTAATGTAATTCAAAAACTTAATTTTTATTGTTGCATCATAACTAGCTAAATAATGTCAGCGTATGTTAAATTTATTGATAACTTAAGGCATTTCGACTGTTATATGTTAACTTAAATGAAAATCGTCTTATTTTATGTTTGGAGGTAAGGAATTTCCATTCAGTGTTGACATACGGTTAAAGCTTTACAAAAAGATTACTGCTTTGAATTCTTCTAGCTTAATATACTGGCAGAATAAAAAAATACAGAATTGAGAGTTAGGATTGAAGAAAGCCTTTTAGGTGGATTTTGAAGATGCGGGAATTGTCTCGAAGCTGATATTAATTGTCGGAAATTTCTGAAGAATTGTCCTAATTCGATATACTTCGTCATAAGCCGAGGGAATAACATCATATCTTGTCGATATACAAGAAAAAAACAAGACAGATGATAACAGATAACAACAATCATATAGTGTTTTATTTTTGTGAAAAAAGTTTGCATTATAATTATAGAATAGTTTGCGTGTCTTTAAAAAAATAATAATAACAGTGACTATTAACAGTCTTACCGAACACAATAACACCATACAGCCACTTCACTAGAAAAATTCGAATGGAAATAAAAGAAGGATAACTGAACTGATAAAAAATCCAGTTCTTTATGAGAAAACTTTTAATGATTAGTTTTTTGTATATTGCAACTGATTCTATCTGTACATTAATCATTTATATTTTCAAGCATGTAGATTTTGTCAGATGGCAAAAGAAGAAATGTTACTGTTAGGAAGAATGTTACATCTGAACACTTTAGACATGGTCATTGTGGACGTCCGACACCCTGCTGTACCTCGATTCTTGTCTGTACCATGGACACCATATATCAGGTGCAGTTAATATTGTTTTAGTGTCTTGGATGTTTGTGACTTGCATGGAAGGACATATGTGCTAACTGTTGTAATTAGTACATGTTTTGCCTAAACGGCACTGTCGCCTTCGTCGTAGATGTAATTTACATATCGACTGAATGAATGGGATTTAACGCCACTTTCTACTATATAGTGAGAGCCAGGTTTATTGGCGGGCAAAGTCGGAATATACGGAAAATACAAGATATCTAATCAACTTCATAACAAAGTTACAAGTCGACTGCATTTTCGTTTTGCTATCATCCATAGACATGCACGAAGTACATTAAAAATGATAGGACAAAGTGAACTAAACAGACAGACCAATTAACTGGACCACTGGACACTGAAGAAAAGATGTCATTTACACAATACTGAAAGTAGGAATAGCAAAATTTGCCACGAGAAAAGCAAAAATATTTTTACCTGGATTAAATAATATAGTTTGTTATAAATCGTTGAAAATCTAATGTTTTGCCGCTTCTGAATTTCAAATTAAAAAAAAAATCCCTTACCCCTTTATGTTATTTGTATTTGACTTAAGGAATTTGACTGTCCAGGGGCATATATTATTCTGACAAAAGCAAGCTTTTACGTTTATTTCAAGAATATTTTTATATTCGTATTGATTTAATACATCTTTCTTCTTGATAAAATTCACACAGAATATTCGACTGAAATATAAATGATAGTAATAAAAGATAGGTTATTCGTGGCTCAGAATTCGGTTTTGCGAAAAGGTTGTTCAGAATTAACATAACGATCTATGGAAAATCTTTCTTTTCTTTCAAGTAAAATCAGAATTTCAAATTGAAATTCAAAAGTGGCAAAAATTAGATATATATATCTAATATATATATATCTAATTTTAATAATAACCATCTGTATTATCCGGACCGAGTAAAAAGATATTTTCCCCTTTTCGTGGCAAAGTTCGTTGTTCCTTCTTTACCATATTCGTAATAAATACATCAGTATGCTGCTACCATATCATTTTGAGAGGTTAATTGTTCCAAACATCGTAATGGGTATAGAAGAAAAGAAAAACTCAAGAATCCTATTGTTAAATAGTATAACACAATTAGAATATATCTGCATATACATACCAGTACACCTTTTAGTCTAATTGGCACAAACCCATTGAAAAACATCGTTTACAATGGACCTTATTACAAATTCAACTTCCGTCCTCGTAAATGACGTTACGAAAGCTAAGCATCCTTATAAATAACGTCGGGTCAAATCAGAAACGTTCCCATAATGCCGTTGCATTTCTGAAAAGGTCCATTGTTTTGATTTTATTTTATTTGATTTTTAGATTTAAGAACTATGGATATTCAGGGAAATGGAAAGACTACCAGACAAAGATGTATGACATGAGGTCCACTTTAGGCTTTCTACACGACGTTATGACGTTTGAAGGGTAATACATTTGGTAATAATTTAACACTCAATATAATTAGAAATCCGTTGCCAGGAGGAAATGTTCTAGCTTTGCAATATTTGGTATCGTACAACAAATTAGGCTATTATCAGTGAATTGACCCCTTGCGCATATCGTTTAATCTACTTTGTCTTCAGCTTAATGATTGGTGGAAATTTTATCCATTAAATAGCTTAGTTGTTAGTTAGATACCCCCCAGTTATTTAATATATTGATAATATGTTAATAAGAAAACATGGTTTGTTCTAATATTTACAGTTGTATGCTAATAATTAAATTATTTTTGATTGATTACCTTGATACGTACAGTGTACTAACCAATCTCTAGCTATTTTATACACGGTCTATCTGTCAATGAAGCTTGCAATTTTAGCACCGGTTTGGTGTTATTATATCAGCAAAATCATCTAGAATTTTATTTGGCCTGAGACTGAAACAGGCAGTGAGGCCAAGTTTTTTTGCTATGTAATTTAATTACAGACATTGAATATGTAGGTAAACACTTTCCCTAGTAAATGACTTCTGATATTACTTGTAGACTAAAATGAATTTGACCAAATAACATTTGTCATCATCAAATATGCATATTTCAGCTATCGAAATTTCTTTAGTGCTCAATGAAAAAATTTGGGAAATTAACTATTTAAAAATATATACACGGCACAAGCAAAATATCAAAGCATGATTTAAGATTAAGTGATGCATACATAAAAAAGTAAAATTAAAAGGGCTATACATGGACAGTTCCTTCAGTTTCTTTCAAATAATCTAAGCTGTAAAAGATGCTTAATATGTTAATTAAAATGTTTACTATATTAAAGATCTTGGGTGGCCAAATTGGTACAACTAGCCTAACCTCGGTCGTAGGATGGAACCTCGCTCGACCCACTCCATCTATTAAGGATTCAAGAAACTAATAACGATTAAAGTTTTCACTGGCCAGCTATCCGAAATTTTTATTCCCTAAACAATCTGGCTGAAAATTGCTGAAAGTGACGATAAACCTCCAAAACCCATCCGCCATCATAATTAGCAAATAATTATTAATACATAAAACATTCAGCAGAAAACCTCTGTCGATTTGCTAAAAAATCAAAACACCAGTTCAAATCTGACCTATTACAGATATATAGAGGTTTCAGCAATTTGTTAGTATTTCTTTTTGTTAATACTAGTAGATATGCTTCATGAAGGACAGGCACAACGAATATAGATTTAAAAACTGAACATTCAAAAATTATCCTGCGTAGTGTGGTTCATGTTCGACTTACAGAGAAAAATAACATTGTCAGAATTAATTAAAACAGGACATGTTATTGTTTGAAACGGAATGTATTCCTGCCACTATACTGTAAAGCCTACAGCCTAGTGATCCATATAAATAACATTATAAAGAATTGAATTGTGTCGTATTAATTAATATATTATTCATACAGTTTTAATGAATATTTAGATATAAGCATCAGGAACATGGAAGCAAAAACCAACAGTATGATGTATCAGAGGATAACAGAAACAGAACACGTCGTTCTACAGGTAAATAGGATGAGAAGATTACCGAAGTCCACAAATCAAATATCCATAGGACTAGACAACACCGTTATCAACAAAAGAACAAACACAAACGAAGAACACAGACACAACACCAAAAACTAAAGCTAGGACAATACGAACTCCCATAAAAACTAGGAGTGATGTCAGGTTAACTGAAAATAAATGTACAATATACCAACAATGGTGCATTAATACAGAATATATAAAAACACATTTATAAACATTAAAAAATATAAAAAAATGTAATGTGTATTGTATTTACAGATCTTTCCACAATATAGGGTTATTGCACGAATATTGGTGAATATTGTCCCGAGCAGAATATTATATTGCATGAGCTTGAGAATGCAATAAGTATTCTGCGAGGGAAAATATTCATCAATATTCGCGCAATAATACTTTGATTGTATAGCAACACTTTAAAAATGCTAGAAAAACATAATTTTCGTCACTGATGATGTCATGATTTTGATGCGATGTTGCACTATTGCAATGTAAAATAATATTGCACGTTTAATTTTGATTAAGTTGCTATACAACAATAATAGTCATTTCATCTCTAACAATGATTACAATACAAAATAGAGAAGGCTACTCCATTATTAATTAAAAATAGAGAAACAAATAATGATTAAATTACTTAATTCACACTGTTTCAGGACGATATTTGTCCTTTTTATAATACCTGCACCTGTTTCTAAAGGGCATTTTGTGTATATTAATTTTGTAAATAGAACAGCCACACTACTTGGCCCATGTTTTTCCAGTTAATAGCTGGGTATTTGTAAAGTCGATAGTAATATTGGCGAACAAAGCTAGCATCATGGTATTGGAATTTCATCTTTCTCGAGAAGTATAAAACAATAATAGTCGTTCCATCCTTGATAATGAATTCAATACACACTTGAAATTTAAATTTATTAATTACCCTTATTAGTGCAACAAATAATGATCAAAACACTTGATGTACACTTCAACACATACATACTGACCAGTAAGAGGTAAGATTAGAAATTAATGATAAACAATGTAGAAAACTTTGTTTAAATTGAATTTCAAGGGTTGTTTCTCTATGGGAGAGGCTTTGGAGCAAATATATGATTTTGAAACAGAGGATGCATATACTGTATTATATATTTTCTTTTTTTCCGTTTCACATTTTTTCAAATTGTACCATTTGTTTACGGGACTTCAAAAAAAAAAAAAAAAAAAAAAATTTAAT
>JAOXYI010188599.1:0-11243 GCA_028566495.1 Lithophaga antillarum | reverse complement strand
TTTGGATCATTTAAATGTAAAAAATATATGATTCCAACTTCGGTAAATTTCATGAAAGACTCTCAGACTATTATTTTGGGAATTTTTATATTGCAACCATATATTTTTGGGATCACATCAGCAGTAATACTAATTTGGATCATTTAAATGTTAAAAATATATGATTCCAACTTTGTAAAATTTCCTGAAAGACTCGCAGACTATTATTTTAGGAATTTTTTTTATAGCAACCATATATGTTTTACATAGCAACCATTTATCTATTCATTTTTTTTCTTATTCAATTGTAGATGTAATTTCAAAAAGCTTTTCAAACTTTTGTATATTTCCTGGAAGCCTCCATGATCAATATTTTTTTTTTCAATTTTGACAAACTTTTGCACAAAATCAAGATAGGCTCCGACAGCGGGGTTAGGCTTTGCAGGGTCCGGGGTAGCTGTCGTTTCCGACAGCCTGCGTCTAGTTTTATATGTATTCGTTAATTATTTGGATTTTGTATTAGTGCTTTTATGTTAGAAAATGTTGTTTGGTCATTAAGTTTCAAAGTAATACATGTTAATTACAGGTTCTCTCTTTAACTAAACTATGTTTTCAACCGCCTTGTGTTGATTTCAGAATAAATTAAACAGCTGTCATATATAAAGTAATATATTAAATCCTATTAAATATTCAAAGTAAAGTCTCTTTTTGCCAAAAAAGAGACTTTATTTTAAAGTAATATAAATAGAAAGTTCCCAAATATTACATATTTTCTTTTATGATTCAATTATCATTAATTTTGGTGAACCGTAGCTGCAAGTATTAGTACGATTATGGCATTGGGTATTGACACGGTGTTGATGGAGGAGACTCGTGTAAATTGAATTTTTTTTTAATATAAACATGACGGCACAACTACAAAATTATTTCCAATACATTTGTAATCCATTAAATATTTTATTAACTCAGTTCTTTTGTTGTCAGGAAGTCTTGACAGAAAATAGGCCATTATAAAAAAAAATCAAGATCATTTTATCAATACATATAAATGTACGTTTTAATGACAAATCTGTGGTTTTGTTTTTCGTGTATATGGTCGTTTAGTTGGCTAAATATGAAGCATACGTCGTTCTATTCCGACCTTTTCATCAGCTAGATTTTGACATTATAAATAGATAAGGAGTATTTTGCTATATTTGTTTTAAAAGAAAGGAAAAAATGCTTTGGGAATTTGTATGACAAATGTGTGGAGGGGCAATATGGCGAGAGTAGGTATTCATATTCAGTTCCGCTAATGTTTGATTAGTTTTCTCCGGCATCGTTTCTTTCATTTTTAGACTGTCTCCGTCAAAACACTTCATCTATTAAAAAATGAATATTTTGAAAACACTGATTCTGTTTTAATTTTTTATCTTACATTGCAAATTACCATTATCATAGAAAGTAAAACAAAGTTCAGAAAATAATCAAATTACATATTTTCATCTGTTAATGCAAGGACACTCATATTTACTGGGAAAAATCAAATTTACAATGAAGATTTCGGATATTTTTCAACAACACCCAGAAAAGAAAAAGTATTCCTTTTGTTATAGTTGGTACCGTCATATTCCAGATAATGGGATTCCATTTCAGTATATTATTCCTGTCTTTTTACCACTATAGAAATATTGACCTATTTTTTTTCTTCCTGAATTTTAAACGATTGTTATGTAACATTATGTTAACGTTATATTTCTTAAAATAACAGAAATATTATCTTTCTCATCTAACGGAAAATGTATAGATTTATCGACTGACCATGACGTCGTTTGTTTTATGCCTAAACTATGTATGTGGGTAGTGTAACTATGAATAAACTGTATTGTTCAATTTGAATGACATATCTCCTGTATTTCAAACAAAACTGATCAGTTAGGTTTAAATTATTGTTTCTGGTAACATACAACATTGAAACCAAAAAGTATATATTGTTTTAAATTTAAATTCTGCAGTGGCCTAAAGTGGCCTAAATGTCGGATCCCTTTTCAGTGCATAGGCTTACTGATTAGTAATACCTGCAAATTATGATCATTTCTTTTCATGACTCTTATTAAATTTAACAAAAAGAAATAGTATTTTCTTCCACAACACATTCGAAAGCTAATTCTTGTTTTCTTGTTTCGTTTGCAGTGAAAGATGACGTCACAATAGGGATTGTAAAAGTGTGCTAATATCGGTGACGTTTAGGTGTTTGGGTTGATTAGTTATATTTTCAGCATGTTTTGTCCTGAGTGAGAAAAAATATCAATTTGTTTAAGAAGACAATACAAATTGTCTCAAACCCTCGGGCTAAGATTCTTTACGTCCATCCCTCGGGGAAACCTCGGGATGGACAAAAGATATTTTAGCCCTCGTATATGAGAACACTTTGTCTTTCCTTCTTAGCGGTGATAGATACTTTCTATCTCACAACAGCAACTGTTAACAACAGTGTTTCAGGACATTTTTTGTATGAGAAAAAATATCAGTCATCCTTTCTGCCAAAACAGTTGTTTCTCACATTACTACACGTGTATGACATTCACAGTCCATGTGAGATACCCATTTCAGATTCATGCACTTCCCATTATATGACATATCTTTACATAACAATGAGAGATAAGTCGCGTCATAATGCTATTGCACCAATAAGGCGTTCAGATTCGAGCTAATTGCCTGAAAACGTTGAACTTTACATCGCTTTGAACTGAAAATGTCTGTGGAATTACTTTCGACTATAAAACAAAATCCATACTATCCATTCGAATCCAGTCGAAGAAGCTACATTTCTCCTTATCAAGGATTCTATTCTCGTCGGGACTTAAAGCCTTTGCTTTTAGATCAAGTAATGTGAGAAAAATAATAGTTATATTCAAGGATATGAGAAAAATAAGTTCACGTTATCTGTCATCAAAAACTCGGCAAGCCTCGGTTCTGGATGGAAATTTCAACCCTTGGATGGAATTATTCTGTCTCACATCCTTTAATGTGACTGATCACATAACCGTGCACCTTTTGCTAACATATTTTCAAACCTGTCTCTATTTTTAAACCCTCTAGTAGGATGAACTGAAGAGCAACAAAAAATTTTCTTTAAACAATAATGCCACAGCTACAAAATTATTTTCAAGGAAAATGATATCTGATAGTTATTAAGTAGTTTCTTTTGACATGGTATTTCTTTTTTGTTGGCAAGAAGTCTTGACAGAAAATAGGACATTTTTCATTGTAACTTAGAATTCATCAAAATAAATTTCGATATCATTCTGTCAATATCTATTAGTGTACGTCTAAGTCACAACTCAGTATTTGTGTCGTTTTTGGTTGTTCAGTTTCGCTGAAAGTGCAGTACACCCTCGTTACATTGTCATGTTTTATACAGCAAGACTTTAAAGTTAAAATAGGTATTACAATAAATCGAAGAATTATTTTACAATATTTGTTTTAAAAAAAAATATGTACAAATGTGCTACGAAAATTTGAGTTGGTATGAGAGGGTGCAAGTACATGGAGAAGCAATATAATGAGAGTTTTCTGTATTTAAAATGTGATCATTTGGTACTGTTGATGGCATTTCAGATCAGTTAGTAGTAGTTATAATTCAAACATGCTTAGAAAACTTCTGTTCTTTTTAATTTCGTTCTAATTCATAATGTTCGGCTATTCTCTCCGAATTTCAAACCTGCACATCAAACTTAGTAGTTTTTTGTTCCCTTTATCTTATGCTGCTGTCATAAAACAATTCAGAATATATTTCAGTACAAGTGTACTTTTCTATGTGAACTATACTTATAAACTATCACTAATACGTAAATTCTTTATATATAAATTTTAAGTTAGGTTTATAGATTTTAAGAAAAAAGAACAAAGCAACATCTAAATGATGTACCTAATAAAAGGTGTCTGATATACATAGTTTCTGTGTCATGGACTTTTTCGATAATTTCAGGATACTATGACGTTATCTAAATGCAAAATGTGCGCTTAGTATACTTTTTTTTTCTTTTTTCACTAAGCAATTTAGAAGGATCGATGGAACGTCATAAAACTTTTGTAATGGAAATGACAACAAGTAGTATCAGGAAGCATATTGAAATCTGATTTTATCACTCTGAAATCGAATAGAAAATAACTTGGTCGGAGTTCCATCTTTAACCTTTAGGGAATCTAAAGTAATGAAAGTCTTTAAGTGATTTATTTATATATTATTATGCATGAGTTAGGTTTTATAGTCTTTTGTTTCAATGTTTACATTTTTGCCTTAAACAAGTGTTCAGCACAAGCTATTAATTAACTTCAGCGTTCTACGAATATATGACTTCTATACCAAACACAAATTATACCTAGCCTAAATGAGTATGCATTTGAATGGAAATCTTTATTTGGTTTTAACAGTCATTTGATTCCTGGGCTGCTTAAATGGCGAAATACAAGACATAGAACATAATTAAGAATAAATTGTCTTCGTTATTTAAAACAAAAGAATGGTCACTAGAGTAGAAGTAAGACAAAATTAATACTTTGCGTTTTCTTTGTTTTGTAGGAAAAGCAAACTTACTTAAATCTAAAATAAGAAAAGCACAATTAACATTATTTGAGGGGGTTGTTTTTCTTTCTTTTTATCTTGTCCACATTTAAAGTTTATGGAATTTATTGATGCGTCATGTTGGTGTAGACTAAATTAGACAGACGGATTGATGTTGAAAAGAATAAAACGGAAGAAGTGAGTTCTATGTATGAAAACAAACAAATATGAACTTTTCTAAATAACTCTTAACATATTTTTGCAAGCTTTATGGTGACTTGCATCTAGTTGGCCCGTTTTAACTTTCTGTAGAAATGTGTAAGGTACTTTTTCTCAAAGCGTTTGAATATATCTGAGAAAATTCATGTGTAAGGTGGTATTCAAGTTACATTTATATATTTCTTATACGTCTGATATCAGTTCGGACAAATTTTCAATTCTTGAATTCAAAGAGTTCCTTTCAATTACTCTAGTTTTACATGTAAATATTTAACGCAAGATACAGAGCCAGGTATAAGTCCATATAAATAAGGTTCCCCTAACTATAAGTTCTTTACGCCTTGAAATACGTCTGGTATTTGCTAATAGTGGGTGATGCGATTACTTCCCTTTAATGTTATTTTTTTTCAAAATAAACCGCGAGGCATTTTTGGACACAGCAAAAAGTATTTTTCATGCACGAAAAATCTAAATTATTTATCAACTGCATACTGCAGGTATTGAGTTATTTACATATTTGTAGTAGGCATCTGTAAGCATTGGTAACATGTTTGATAAGGAACTGGTTTATTCTCAAATTTTGCAATCGGGTTGGATCAACGTAGCCAGTTACCACAAAAGAAATTGATAATTTCATTGCAAAACACCACATCTGTTCTTCCTCTGCGATACGGTGAAGTTGTATAGAAAGAACACATAATTTTGATGTTTTTCGTGCTTTCGCGGTATTGCAAAAGAACAGAGCTTGAATGTGAAAAGTACAAACAAAACTTTTGTTTTTGATTTGTTCATCACTGTTGCCCTGTTTCATCCAGATTGTATTTTTATGTCACTCTTCAGCTTTGGTATCTACCATTTCGTTTCATTTGCATACATCGATATTCTTTCTTTTCATAGTTAACAGATTTTCTCTTTGATCGGTATATTTCAACCTGTAATGAGTTAAAGGTGTTTGCACTTTGAGAACTGTTGTATTGTAATGTAATGCTTTCTTTCATCTGAAGTGCAAACTTTCTCTTTTGATTTAGTACTCTGATTTGTAATCTCCGTCGTATTGAAGTTATGGTGTTACTTTAATTACAATAAGAATAATAGAAACTCATGTGAACAGGCTAGTGATTTAAATATTATACGTCAAATGATTTTTATTCAAATAAGCTTTGAAAATTATGTCTCAGTTAGTATTACAACTAAATAATAAAAAAAAATTAGGTTTATACACGACTGTATAAAACATGCAAATTGGGTTATTACAAGGAATTAACACTTTATTTCTTAAATATAAGGTCATAAATGAAATATCAATAGCAAAAATTTAGTAATTAATGTTACCCATCAAATTTCACAGTTTGCCTGTTTTATTGTCTTTTTTCATTAGGATTCCTTCGGAAATATCAATTCGTATACCTAATACTGATGTATACACATATATTTTTCAGGGCCTCCACCTATACCTTCAACTGTTTCGCCGGGTAAGTTTCGCTTTTGTGACGCCACATGGAACACTTTTCTTTACGTGTAACTATGTAAGATGCGTTGGGAATAGCAAAAACTAACTTCTGTATAACGAAAGGTCCAGTCTAGTCATGTTTTTGCAACTAGTAATGAAGTTCTCAACTTGTTAGGTAAAATAATGTAAAATTGGGTAGTATGAAAAAGTTGATCAGATTAACTATGAAACCAAAAATAAGATAACATTTGGGACTGTGGTATTATTTTCTGTGTAAATACTGTTCTTCTGTACGGTTCAATAAATACCTTCCTCATATAAACGTTTTCTGTCTTTGTAAAAGTGTTGATTATGGATTGCTGGTGGTAACCTATTTGAAATGACTGGTTGTATTGTCGACTATCTGGCTGAAATATTACTAAAAGGGACGAACCATTGAATAATACTAGGCTAAAAAGTCATCTGAAGTGACTGAATAAATGTGCGCCATATCTCCCTCGATATGAAAATCCACGAAATGTACCGTCCCATGTCGAAGGTATTCCCTTTGGTCTTTTTTGATATCTTTCACAGCATTGCAATTCAACAGAAGTTTAATGCGAATATGAAAAGTCTTACAAATTTATGATACGTTTAAAATGTGACTATTCTATCGTATTTTTATTTATATATTTTATTATTGTTATTATTGTTTGATCTCACATGTTTTCCTTTTTTTTCCTTTCAGGGATTTGCCATTCCATAACTTTACAACAGTGTATCAACCAAACAGAATATAAGTTAACGTCCTTTCCTAATTTTGTTGGCCACAAGAATCAACAGGAGTTAACAAAAGATTTAGCTAAATTTGTCCCTTTCTTTAATGAGCCTTGCTACGCATATGCAACATCATTCTTTTGTTCTCTGTTGTCGCCTGAGTGTAGAAATGGAAGAAGAATTCCACCCTGTCGTAAATTTTGTGAAGGTAAGCGTATTTTAGGCAATACAGTACATTTTTTTTAAATCGATGGCGACACTTTTCGGGTATAAACTTGTGGTAAGCTATATTATCAGTCTGAGCGTACTTTAAAACTTGAAAAATACAGTAGTCATACTTTGCCAAATTTTTACGTTTTTTATCAAATAATTGCTATTAGTTAATTCCACTGCAAAAAGTTCTGAAGTCCATTCAACATGCTCAACCACAGCAAATAAAATTTTTATCTAGTTTTGTGTTACCAATCTCAATTATGATAGACAAGAAATAATTTGCTTGAAGCAGACAATACGATCAAGCTTTGTTCTGTTGACATAAGAGTTACTTTCATCATAAGAGGGTACGAGAGATCAGCATTTGAATCATTCAAAATTCCTAAATCGTAAATTCTACTATATAGCAAAACCCTCGAGATAGACAGCTGTAGGTGTAATTCGAGGATGAATATGTTTGCGGTCTTATTTTCCGAGATGGGACACTGGCTATTCCCGAGTACTTACAGTGCATATGTGAGTACATCGGTGGATGTACATCTTATTTACTAGATGGGACATTGGCTATCCCCGATTTCTTACAGTACTTATATATATATGTCCACATCAATGCCTGTACGTCTTACATAAGTATGATAAGATAATTAACATGGTTTTATAATTTGAACATCATGGCCAGTAATATGCTTATAGTTATACAATTGATCAAAACTAACAGAGAAATAAAGATATCATTTGTAAAATATAGCGTTTAGCTTTATTTTTCTCCTAAGAATTAAAGAAATCTGCATGTAATATCTGTTTATTCGTTCATCAACGGGGTATATGTTTTACTGGATTAGGTGAACGATCTGTTTTTAACTTAGTTGACTTGCACACCTTATAATCTTAAATTGGTAAAGGATACCTCAACGGGCTCATTTTTGTCTTTTTTGCTTATAAAAAACAAATACCTCGATTAAAATTTTCCAAATATAATTGGATGTCTGCAATACTGCGAAATTTGAATGAAAAAGATATGCAGCAGTGCATAGGAATGAGCATTTTCGTAATGTTTGTCTGAAAATGTAAACCTAAAGCGTCTAATATATTTCACCAACGCTTTGGGACTACTATATATATGTAATTTAAGTTAATGGTTATAAAAATGTGCAGAGACAGACATATTTAAATTCCTCTGTGGACAGAGTCGTTCTGCTTCCTCTATATCGGAATATGCTGTCTACACGGAGATAATTATTGGATACAGCAACAATATAAAGCATTCTGCAAAGAGAATTGTGGTATTTTATTTCTTTATTTGTGTAAAGATGTAATTGTCTTTTTATGTTTAGTGTTTAACTGAGTGTGGAAACTGATATTGCTTTTCACTCTGTCTAGATAGGGAACATCAGTTTAATATCGGACAACTTTGATGACGTCTTCATTGGAGACTGATGTTTGTATTGAGGAAGTGATGATTTCAAAATGTCAATTGAACATTTGTTTATTGATTCACAAGACTTATGACGTCTTAAGGTTAAAATAGATTTCCTTGTATCATTTATATGGAAATTTGATAAGAGATATTAACCCCGACTATATTACATGTACGTTTTAGTTCTTTTCAAGTAATGTCTTAACATTCGCAAGTTAAATTTTCTCGTATTTCTATCATCTGTAAATTTTCTGTTTCTTTGATTTAATTAAGACATGAATATACAGCCATTAATTTGTTTGAAGTGTTAACATTGATGCCCATTATATTCGTAAAAGTTAACTGCAATTGTTACAGAATTTTACGATTTACGAATATAATCCATGTTAAAGAACAACAAATTAATTTGATATAGTACATTTGTAACGGTTCAAATAAACATTACATTAACAGTCAATTGAATCGTATGTTGGTTCTGTTCAAAGGCTGGTACACTTTCGCTTTTTGAAATGTTAATTGGATAGACCCGAGCTACTCCTTGAAAGTGTTACCAATACAGTTGCTAGTACTTTGGTGCTTGCATGAAATCTACTTAGATTCTTGTAGAAAAATTCCAGTCTGCAAAATATAGAAAATATATTGAAACTAAGGTTTATCCCCTGTTCCAGAAGTTTGGCTGTACTTTCTGGATTGTTTTGACTTTTCTACTCTTCAGAATTTTATTTTCGTTGAATTTCCAAGTATTTGGTTTCGAGCATCACCGATGAGACTAAAAATATTGAAATGCGCATATGGTGCAACAATTTAATCTTGGTACCTTGTGATAATGTACTTTTGGTGCTGCATTTAACTTTTTAAGTTGTTACATATGTACATTATTCGCCGGAACATTGCATTGGGACGGAAGCTTTGGAATGCAAAGCACATATCAGTAGGATTTCTACAAATTACCAAAATTACGCTGAGATCATAATTTTTAACTTGTCGTAACTAATGAGTGGAAAGAAAAAAATTAGTGAAGAAATTTCAAAACACGCCTTAGAAATTTCACTCTTTGCAAAGGGTATAATTCTGTATGGAATTTATTTTAGTATTAAGACACAAATGAGGCATAACCACATTACTTTTTTCAAAGCTAAAAACGATTAGAATTTTTAAGGGATGTAATTGTGTCTGATATGGTTGCGAAAGCAATAGGACTAACCGCTTTTATATTATTGCAATCATTTGTGCAATAGAAAAACCAATGGAAAACATTAAAATGGAACAAATACTGAAAATCTTTAGAAGAAAGACAGAAAAAATGAGAATCAGATTAAAAGTGTTGTCAATTGGTAATGTAAAGCAAAGGATGCTAAATACTAAAAACCTGTATCATCACACTAAAATATTGTTTAATGCACACTTATACTGATACTGAATACAATCGTTTTTTATCCTGCAGAAGAAAGTTGAAGAAGTGAGGAAATCTAGAAATTGACAACTTTGGACAAGACAAGACAAATAGGAAACTGAAAAAATAATCTATAATCTATAACCTATGGATATATGATTTATGAACTTCGGTATTCTTCTCATTCTATAAATTAAATATGATTTTTGTTTCGTTTCAGATGTAAGAAATAGTTGTGTAAATAAAACATTCCCTGTGAACTGTGATACTTTACCGGACTCGGCTGATCCTTCTGTATGTGCAGCTAATCCATATAAACGTACGTAACTTTAATCAGTTTTAATATCTGTTATGCTACCATAAGGTAACAGAAATAAAATGTAGAAGCAATAGATAATTTCAATCTAATTTAGAAAACTATTTGAGTCATCGGACTTAACTAATTTGTTCACGATTTTAAAACAATCAAGTTCATTTTCAAATATATTTTGAACAGAAGGTATGTCACACATATATTTATGAAATTTTCTGATCGTACAATGGTTAGAAACAAATTAAAGTACATCTTTGTGGCGTTGGTTATTTTGAATATCTTTCTTCGTCGTTGTAAATATTTGTTCGATGACTGCACAGTCAAACCAAGCAGTTTAGTTAAGACAAAAACAAATTCATCAAGTTTATTTTGTTTATACTTCGCATTAGATAATATTATGTCATGTCGTATGCAAAATATTCAATAACAATGTTCCAGTTATGTTTTGTAAATAGGGTGGGGATACTGTTTTCGCCGTATTAAATACTTCCAAGACAGACACGATCGTTTTAATCAGATATCAATGTTTGTTGAGAAAATTTACCTGTGAGCTTTTGAAGATGGTCACAAACTATATATCTCAAATAATGTGTCTGTGCATGCTCTTTAACACGCTACGGAAACCCTTCATTTTCTACAGTACGGCTACTTCATTCGCCACTGATACAAAAGCATACATTGCACATACAAAATTGCTTAAATATACTAAATTGCCAGTCCTTGTTCCAAATTTCAGCTTGTTAAAGTGAATTTGGATAGGGCAAAACATTTCATTCAAAAGCTTTAGGCATCTCAAGGATAGCAATGAGTCTTAATTAGTAGGCCTTCAAAAGCACAATTCATGTTGTGCACAGAAAGTGCAGATAGAGATTAACTGAGAATGAGCCAGTTTAAAAACTGTATGGAGAAAACTAACCATTTACTGGTGTGCATTATCTTTAATTCATTTGTCGTTGC
>JAOXYI010188489.1:0-11245 GCA_028566495.1 Lithophaga antillarum | reverse complement strand
TATTAGTAGTATACAGTGGTTCAATTAAAATAGAAGTTCAATAGGTATGATTTTTTCCATTATGACCTGTTGAAATTTTCCATTGTATACCAATCAGGGGAACTCCAAGCAAACACTTAATTAGTTTCACTTTACTGATTCGGGGTCAAAAATAATTTTCAATTCATTTGACTAACCTGAGGATAATAAGTGAAGAGTAAGATTTACTTAAATCTAGTCATATATATATATATATCTTTATTCTCCAAAACCATTGTTTTAAATACCTGTTGTGTAGGATAACGAAAAAACGGTAGGTATTTATGCTCAGTGAACAGCTGAGAAATCGAAGGATAGTTTTGAAACACTGAGACCATAAGGGCGAAGGGTTTTAAAACATACCCTTCGAAATCAAGATTGTTTAATGAACATAAATACTTCCTGATTTCTTTATTGAGCTTACAAACATTAAAATTCTATAAAAAATACACAAATACTAAATTTTGAAATGCCTCTCTTCCCCTTCATTGGATCAATCCTAACTAAAGTTCATAAAATATGACTTTCATTGTCACATTTGGAATTGTAGTGTATTGTAATTAGGGTTCACTCGACTGACTGGAAGACGGAAAATATTGTTTTTCGGCCTATTTGGCTTAACTGAAGTTTTTAAAAGAAGGAAATATCGTCGGTACATTCTTTAACTATTACCCAATCAAAAATGTGTTTCATTATAAGAAAGAGGAAAATTTCGGAAGCTTTATAATTTGAGTATTTCCTGAATATTGTTCGACAAGAGAAAGTTCAAAAGTAAATTTTAAAATTTTGAGAAGACCTCTTGCCTTAAAACTAAAGTTAAGTTATCGGCTTGGAGTGATAAATAAAAATTTGTCTTTGTATGTTCATTATTAGGTATATATAATTTTAAAATCAGTAATCTATTTTATGTGGATTCTGTCCATTAAAAATAGAAGGTTCCGTGAAAAAGTGTTATCTACATGTTTAATTATTTCAGTAACAATTTGAATAATAATGTTCTATTTTAATAGGCATATGATTTATTCCTTTGAACCTACGATCATTAATATTGCTGTAGTTGCATTAAGCTGTCATAATCAATTCTAACATACACTTGTTTATTTACAGATGTCACCAGAGATTTTTTTGTGTCATGGTCATCAGATTATCAATAGCTGTAAACCAATTAATACCACTTTTGATTCTACGTACATAAGCTAATAACTCTAATAGCTGATCTCAGACTACACAACGTATTTGGATTTATAATATTACAAAACTTAAATCGATTGAACTATTACATTGCGTATGTTAAGCTGTAGCGGAAAAAAAAGGTTGGAGTTTCTTTACATCCGTAAAAGAACTTTTATAAGCACTGCAGTGGACATCAGTGTGTGAAAGATGAAATTACTGTTAGTGATTTTATGTAACGATGTATGAATTCATGATCAGTGAATTGTCTCAGGTGATAATTTGTATTTTATTGTAAGAATTACCAAACAGATTTTGACATGTTTCCAGATCACAGATACCATTGCAACAGAACAGATAGTGATATTGCAACAGATAGTGAAATTTGTTTTGATAAATCATAATCGCCAATCTAATGCAAGAAGAAATTCAGTCTACCGTCTGCTCATTTGACGGTATTTGGGCTTTCAAATGTTGCAACAACAGAACGAATATGACTTACAATGGTTCGGAAATATCAGAAGAACTCATAGCATATGAGCCGTATGTACTGCCAGCGGGTTTCGTAGTGACTATCGTCTGTTTGTATGGAGTTATGATTTTTGTGAGTGTAGGCGGAAATGTTGTTGTCTGCTACACAATATTTACCGTCCAGAGACTTCGAACAGTTACCAATTTTTTTCTAGCCAGCCTGTCCATCAGCGATATTTTAATGACTATAGTTTGCATCCCGTTTACCGTAATGAGTAACATTATCTTTCACTATTGGCCTTTCGGTGCATGGATGTGTCCTCTAGTTCAGTATCTACAACTTGTTGCGGTTTTACAACGAGCGTTTACAATGGTCGCTGTGGCATGCGATAGACATTTTGTCATTTCAAGACCTCTTAGAAAGCGAATGACAAAAGCCAAAGCCAGAGTTCTTATTTTAATTTTCTGGTTTTCAGCAGTAATAACAGGGTTGCCTACGGCCATCCACTCTAAAATAGATTACTTGACATATGAACCTGGGTCCAATGGACTTTGTGTTGAAATATGGCCAAGCCATAGATCTAGATACATTTACAGCGTTGTCATAATGTTGTTACAGTATTTTGTGCCGTTACTCATCATGATGTGTACATATTTACATATTGGGTATATGATTTGGATTAAACAGCCCCCGGGAGAGGCTGACAGCAACAGAGACATGCGAATTGCATCATCAAAAAGAAAGGTATGATACCATTACTTAGATTATATTTCATAATTACCAATTTTCATTGTTTGAGAATAATAACAAATTACTACTCCTCTCACACTCCTCTCTAAGTTCTTCATGTGCAAGTTTGATTAGATATGTCATTTTATTGTTGAAGTCTGATACGATATATTGACTCTTCTAACGAAAAAGCTTATAAAATCAAAACAATATAAGACTGTGCAATATCTGGTTTGTTCTTGAGGTATCAGAAGAAATGAATTTTTGTATATTTTTTTAGATGAAAACCGTAACATTTTTCAACGCTAATACTTTTATTGAAAGATTGGCCGTACTTGTTTTGGTATTTGTGAAGTGTATATTTGCAAATATTTTGATTTAATGCTCCTTTCGCTTACAGATATTTTGCATTTACACAAATGCGAAAATTTTAGAATATAAATATGAATTTCATGCTTTTAACTTCATCTTATTTACCACGATAATCGTAGGTTTAAATCATGGACCCGTAAGGGTGAAGGGTTTTAAAACACACCCTTATGTTTCAATGATGTTTAATAAAAATAAATACACGTACATTAACTATTTGTCCAACTTGTAAAGCGGCGAAATTCTGAAAAATACATAAATACTAAATCCAATCAGGAGACAATAAAGCATCTACCACACTAGTTAGTTTCACTGGACTGACTTTAGTGGGAGTTCGTGTTGTCCTGTTTTTGTTTGTTTTTTTAAGTTTTCAGTCCTGTTTATGTTCCTCTTTGTTCTTGTCTGATTGTAGACTTATGACTATCGGATGTCTCTCCTGTAATCTTCGTTATCTACTTACACAAATGGACTACCAAATGATTACTCATATTCCGGTCTTGGACTTGCCGTAAGATTTGAGATTTTGCTCATTGGTGAATTCTTGTGTTGACTTCAGAATGTTGTTCCTGTGGGTTTTTTATACCTTATTCTTTATGGGATTTGTCTCGGATGTGCAAGTGTTTACATCAATTTCTTTTCATTTTAATAAAACTAGTCAAGAAATTACATTGGGTTGTTTGGGCTTCAGTCACCTTCAGTAAATTTTCAGCTTTATCGTGACTACTACGCTTACTGGGGAGGGAAAGCCCGGACAGCTATCCAGTGACCCGTGAAACACCTGATCTTACGTAGGTGTCCGGAAACCTTAGCACATGAAGTGGGTACAGCGGGATTAGGCTAATGGTCATAACCACTGGGCCACGAAGTGAGGAAGTATATAGTAACATATTCAATAATATTTTTGATGTCCATAAATGAGGGTTAAATGACCAAAATAAAAATTATTTTGCATCTTAATTCTAAAACCAAATATTATATGTTTCCGTTTTTACCAATATAGATCAAAATCGATCATTTTTCACATTTCGTAGGGCAGAAAATGCCGAGGAACTTTTTATTTCCGGTAGAAATTGTAAACTGTATCCTTATCAGGTCTATGTTTCTAGGAGTATTTTTACAATCTGTATATTATATCGTTCTAACTTAAATAATACGACAGATAATTAGTACACAATACTTTGCAAAGATTTTGTTCTTAGTTCCACGGTGCCAATAACTGGCTTCAGCTTTATGTTAGATTGTTCCCGATGGAATCATTAGACGAATAGTTGTTCTATGTATATATTATTCATTGTATCTAATGACTTTCTCAATTCACAATCAGTGTGTTACATGTGTAAGATAAGTTAATTGTTGAGATAGCTCTTTAACTGGTTGTTGTTGTTTTTTTCTTTATCTTTCTCCCTCTTTAACTTCATTCCCTTCTTTCATTTCTATCCGTGCATTTAGCATACCTGATACATCCGGAGTAACTTAAGTCCGAATCAAGTACATTTTGTTACCATTGAGTCGAAAACTGTATCATTGTCGAGTACTTTCCTACTCTTCACAGATATTAAGAGTAAGACTTTGTTTTAAATAATTTAAGAGATATTCAGCAGGTAAATCCTTACTAGGTTTAGGCTGTACATTGTGCTTTATGTCCTAAAATTTTTGGTTTTGTACGTAATACGACTGACGAAAGGTCAGTAATCCTGTCTATGGCATCGTTGTCGTGAGTTATTAAACATCGCCTGAAACGAAGTTTTGGGGTGTATATACATTTAGGAATGACCTTGTCTGTCGTTCCATCCGTGTTTCGGTAAACCCTTCTTTCGGCGTGTGCCTTGCCGAATAATACAGTGAAAGGCTTTGATATGCAAAATGTGTACGAAATAAGGAAGTTCCGGTCTATTGAGTTTTGCAAAAGTTAGGGATCGTTGACTCTTAAAGTATCTTAATTTTTGTTGTGGTGGGAAAATACTGGCCATAGTGTACAAAGGGAAATAATTCTAATTGGTTGACATGTCATATAGGAAAATAATTGCAGAGATTAGACAGAATTCTTCCTAGAATTATGGGGTCTTTGTTGATTCCATTAAGAATTAGACCATGGAAGAATTTAATATGTTAGTGTACATAAAGAGATTGTATTCGGTTTGTAAAGTTTTGCCAGAGTTATCGCTCTTTAACACTTAAATATTTGACGCCACGAAATATCAACCGTGGTAGCACAACTCTTCCAGTGTAACTTGAATGATTTCCTTGAAATCTGATACATTACAAAATTGTGATATACATATGTGCGTGAGAAAAGGGAATTGCGATCTACTTAGGATGTCAAGAATTATGGCTTTTTGCCACTTAGATTATTTTATGAAACTTGTCAATATGTAACTGTAAGAAAAATGGTTGTTATTTATTAATTTGCACACATTGTTATAGCCGAGGTCAAGATCGAGAATTTGTTTTACACGGGGATGTGAGGATGGCATTCTAGTTCTTCGGAGAGATCTGTAGTTACGTTTATCTTCAGTGGGATTACGAATCGTATATTCAGCGGGCAATATTAGCCTATTTTAGCCTTCTATATTTCTATTCACAAATTTAAATATCTTCAAATTGATCTAAAACCAGGACATCTTTCAGTTGACTGATTCAAAATGCTACAATTTTAAGAGATTGGAACAAGGAAAGAAGTTAAGTGTCTGAATTGGCCAACTGTAGGGAAGAGTGCATCATTAGGGGTGCCATGTACGGATGCTTACTGTCAAAAACACGTTCACTCCCTGGTGTCTTGTTATTTTTCGGGCGGTTATTTATTTGTGTTGTTTTGTTTTTCGAACAAATATGATTTTTTTTCTTTTTCATTTAGCCACTGATATTTTAGCCGTACATTGTGACTATTTTTATTGTGATCCTTCTGATTTTTATTCTTCCCAATGTTTTTATTTATTGGTTTTCCGGTTATCAGTAACGTCACAATACCTATTTTCGGCGTATTTCAGAAATTTGTTTAATAATTTTTATTTTATATAGAAACTCCTCCTAAAAACATCAAGAATTAAAAAATGACTTCAGCAAACAAACTACTTTCATACTCTACAAAGAAAATGCAATATTGTTACATTATCCTGAAAGCAGCTATGTTCAAACTATATGAAACTTGTCGTACGGTACCAAAACTTGACAATTCAAACTTTTACAGATAAATGAAAGAAAACATTTGTATACAACACACAAAAGATCATTAAAGTCAACTTGTAGACCTTCCTTCTCTACTTTCATGAATAAATAGTTGTTGCACAAATGTTACAACCAATGCTTCCAGTGATGTTCAACGTGATGCCGCATTTCCTGTTCATTTATTCCATCATGGCGTCCTACATAATCTTTACATTGTTAACGTGCTTCCATCACGTCCGCGTTCCAAACAAGAAACCATAACTATCACTGATTCAACCACAGAAGAAACTCGCTAATAAAAAAGGAAATATTATAAGTATATCCATTCAAGAGTTTGAAAATATTTTTTGAAAAATAGAGATTAATACTTGGCGCTAATCATATACAATGCATAAAAACATACATAAATAGCCACCCAAACACAGTAAAACGTGCTATTCCCTATGAATTGGGTATCCGAATTAGACGCATTTATTCCGAAGAAAATGATTACCAAAGAAGACGACATGAAGTAAAAACTCACCTACGGAAGAGAGGATATAAAGATTGTATAACTGAGGATTAATTACAGAAAGTTGATAGTATAGAAAGAGAAGATCTTTTAAAAAACAAGACGGAAAAATGAAACAGCCGAGTTCCACTTGTAATGACTTATTCCAAAGCTTTACCAAATATTCATAACATTTTGCGCAAACATATGAAAGTACTGTACAAATCCGAACGTCTTACACAATGTAGTTCGAATTGTATTTCCTGCTCCGCCGATTGTTGCCTTTAAACGTGATAAAAACATTAAAGACATACTGGTTCATAAGAAAAACAATTTAATGTTTTACAAAAGTAATAATACCTGTCGCCCATGTATGTGGTAAGAACTGTGCATTATGTAGTCACATGATAAAATCGGACATTTTCAAAGATAATGAGGGAAATGAATACGAAATCTAGGGTAACATAAATTGCAAAACTGTTGGACTAGTATATAATATCATTTATACTAAATGTGAAAAACCGATTTATGTTGGACAAATGGGTGATACCTTGTATTAAAGAATGTTACTAAACTTCTCGAAAATCCGCACCGGTAAAGTTGTCGATCCAATTGCAAAACATTTTTGTCAGTCTGGACATTCAGCTGAAAATGGTGTTGAAAAAGTATTTGGCAGTGAAATATACCGCAAAGTTAAAGAATCGTTTTGGATGAAAAAACTCAACACTTTGGAACCACACGGACTAAATCACAATATGAACGTCGCCAAATTTCAATTGAAACAACATCACAAATACCATTGTTAACGTCAAGTTTCCTTGTAGCGCAAATGTTTATATTCATTGCATAATAAATTTCCACTGAGGAAAGCCACAAGGCTGAAACGTCTGGAAATGTGTGTTAAAGTTTTTATAAGGATAAATTCCGTATGTTGTCTTCTCACAGACTGGGCCTTTGAACAGGTATAATTCTTTCAAATACATCGACTCTGAAGCCAGAAAAGACAAATTCGCCGAAAGTCTTGCTTATTTTCGATATTGGCAGATTTCAAGGCTTTGCTTGGAACTGGTTTATATATGAGATTTTGTCCAGTATTTAAAATTTTAGAGTATTCATTAAATTGGGTACTCTTACGTTATTAACATCACTAAGATTGGAAATTTATACCTTTATCTTACTAAAGAAATAATAAAAGTCATTTTTGCAGTGTAGATAAGAGACATTTTTTCATATACATTTGTCTGACGTATTTTTCTTCATCTCACATACTTTATCGCATTTCACTATTCCTGTGTACATTTGTATCTCAAAAAACTTTTCTGACTGTAGAAAATCATATGACTGCGGTATGACGTCATAATGTTTGAACCAGTTGACCCAAACTTATCAACATCCCGCGTAATTTGCACCGCAACAAATTCATGTATGAAAACCTTAATTTTAAGCTTTAAATACTATAAAATATCTGGCATTCTTAATATTGATATTGTCAAATATCACTCGCTCGACGGAATATGAGGCTTGTTGGATCGTTCGCTAGCGTTCACTCGCTCAGCAAAGCTTCATATTCCGGCTGACGGCTGATATTTGACGATATCAATATGAAGAAAGCGATATAATATATACATATTACATGACAGCAACTATTTATTGTAAATAGATGTATGTAGCTAGCACAAATGAATTCATACCGGGCTCTTGTAACACATGCAATGAGGAAAACCGAAGGAATTGAAGCGAGATGAGACCTACGACAGCCAATCAATAAAAACATTTATTTTTTCGGATAAAGTAATAATGTAATATTTGATCAACTGCCAAATTTTCGTATGAAGATTAATTGTTCCGCAGATTTGAATAACATGTCTTGATTGATTGTAAAAAGGACAATCTAGAAAATAATGATAAGCGTTTTCAAAAGCATAACCACTAGGACAGTACATCCCCTAATGGATGAGAAATGGAGCTAATCACAAAGACTAGGTGGTTAAAAATAAATAAATAAAAGAGGAAATACTGGAAATTAAAAATACTTATAATAGGTTTTCAATTTTGAAATGAAATAAATATTGTTTTTCAGACAAATTATCAAACTAACAGAATCGACTATAAAATTTTATGTAAATGTTTTAAATAATTAAGATTCAGTCGGACAGTTAATCCTTCATGCAAATGGTAATAAACATTAAAAAAAAATAAAAAAAAGTAATAATTTTTCAATTAGAAAACGGCAAATTGGAGATAACTTTTTAATCGTTAGATAGACGAAAAATTAAAATTGGAGTTTTGTCCAGTATTACGATATCATTTTAAATTTGTTCCATGCATTTTAAATACAACACGCATTAAAGCTGCACACGGGTGAAAAACAGAATTTCTCCTAAAAAAGTTTATCAGACATAAAGCGTCGGAATGATGTTTACCTTTAATCTTACAGTCACTAGAGAAAGACAATAGGTTCTTCCCCGACGGTGGACGGTCAGACAAAAGGTTTAACTGTTTTCGGACAACTGGAGGAGTATACAATAGACGGATTAAACGTTGGTTCACTCAAGTCACCAAAGCGATTTAGAAATTGGAAATAGAATATTTTTCGATGATTTTTAGAGGCAAAAATATGGTTTTGCTCACATGTATGCAGCTTTTACCACAAAGATTAGATGCTGAATTATGGCATTTTCGGTTTGGTAACCTGAATTCGAACAACTTTTCAACTGACAACTTTCTTCTGTCTTTCAAGGGTAAAAAGATATTTAGATTTTATCGTTTTCTAATTGAAATATTCTTACTTTAATATTGATGTCTTTGTCATCCATCAAAGCCAAGGCTGCCAGACTGACAATACAGTGTAGAAGTCAACAACATAGCTGTCAATCCTGGTCTAGAAGGATATGCCCTGCCAAGGAAATGTAACACGTTAGTAATATGATGTCTTTGTCGTCCATCAAAGCAAAGGCTACCAATATTAAAGAAGTTTCAGTAAAACCATGAGTAACATTACTGTTTTTTCAAGTCTAGATGAAATACAGCATGCAAGTATCAGGTAGAGCGATGTGTTAAACATCCACCAAGCCCAAGACTATTAGACTGACCATGTATATGTCATTAAGAAGTTACAGGAACACTTTAACAACATACATGTAGTTGTTAATCTGTATATAGATGGATATGCCTCAAGAAAGAGTATCATTGATGCTATTCGACTTGCTGTACAGTGTAGAAGTTTCAGGGATATGGTAAATTACATGGCTGTCAAGACCCTATAGGGATATCCAGTGTACCTTGCCAAGGAAATGTAACAAGTGTCTCCGGAATCAAAACCAAGGTGAATAGACTGACCATATGGGAACATTGTGAATGTATATAATATAAATTTTGCCCTTCTAAGAAAATGTAACACATTGGTAACATTAAAGTTGGTGTCTGCCATAAAAGTCGAAGCTTCTGACTGATACTGTGTTGAAGTTGTAGGAATGAGGTAAACAACACAGCTGTCATTTGTGGATGTAAGGGATATGCCCTGCCTAGGAAATGTAACCCATAATAAGCATTGACATTTGTGTAGCTTATAAAAGCCAATATTTCCAGGTTGACCTTACTATGTAGAAACAAGCTGCACAATCTGGCTGTAAATTCAGGTCTGAAAAAGGATAGAATCTGCAACAGGAATGTGATTACTAAGTAACAGATAAGATACATGTAATAATTGCCTTTGCCATATATACCAGACTAATCATACAAATGTAAAAGTTGTAAAAACACTGTCGGTCTAGGTCTGAAGATTGTGCCATGTCAAGGAACTGCATGTAAGTAACGGGTCCAATAAGCAATTAAATGTCTGCCACCAGATTCACTGTTGGAGGGGGGACTCAGACTTGGACACATACAGATTCATTGTTTTGCTGTAGTTTAATACAATGAAGCTGATGAATATCAACATGTGGATGATACAAGCTTCATTGTTCTATACAAATGAAAGATTAAGTCTATATGTGTCCGAGTCGGAGTTCCTCAGGAGTGAGATTTGCCATGGTATGGAGTAATTGTAGGAATGTTGTTCACAGGTTTGAAAGGGTACATCATTCTGTGAAAATAAAACATGTATCTTATAGAATATTAGAATTTAAATATACATGGGTTGCATTGCACAGACTTGCTGCTGTCAGAGAGTGACTGATAATGTTGATTTACATATTAAATCAATTGTACCAAAGAATTGCTGTTGGCTAGTTTATTAACATGACTGCTATTGATTTGGAAATAAAAATTTAGGAAAGTGTGTAAGAGATATGGGTCTCTGCCTCTGGTTACAGTGTGTATGATGAGTTTCAAAGAGGAAACCTCCCATCATTTCCACTGAAACAGTTTGAGTGACAGATACTTACAAGTCTTTAGTCCTAATTTTGTTGTTTGAAATTATCCTGTAGAAATATTATGAAACTACAGTTGTGTGTGTTTCTAAAGTAAGGCCACAGTTTTTTAATTAGTTGGTTTACAGATTTTTTTTTCTTAAAATCTTGTCGATTGGTCGAGGAAAAAAAAAAGAATGTCTCACAACAAACATCTCGATAGAAACTGGTGTGTACATTGCAACCGTGGATCATAGTTTAACATCGGACCCTTTGGGAAATGTACTTGACTGTCTTCTTTTTGGAAACGACTAAGACATTGAAGCTAAACATGTCCGTGAATGATCATTGGAAGGTCCTTTAGTGAAACCGTGTTTTTGGTGCCAATTTGAATTCCAAGATGGCCGCCACCGTGGAACATAATTTAACATAGGACCCTATGGGGAAATATGTATAAAAATTTTCTTCTCAGAAACCACTGGA
>JAOXYI010188269.1:0-11246 GCA_028566495.1 Lithophaga antillarum | reverse complement strand
TTCTCAACCAATAGAACAATTAGACTGAACTCCACAGGAACCTAGTTTTTTTATAATACTATTTACAGTAAAATGTTGCATGCAAACTCAACTAGATGACTGCTTGTCATTAACGACCTAGGATTTTCGGAAAAAAAATATCTTTGATGCCTAAAAAAGTAACTTGTTATTTCTTAAAACCAGTAAATAGATTTCTTAGTTCAAGTAATAAATAAATAAATAATTTTGTTTCTGCAATAAGTAGCTGCAAGTAATTTCAAATCTTGTGTAGTAATCACAATTAATTAGTAATTCCGAATTTCATGTACGTTTTTCTGAGTAATCATTTACTTAGTGATAACAAGTAATGAATTAGTAACAGTTTTTGTTCCCAGAGTAAACAATTTAAAGTAGTTTCGTATTGATTCAATAAAGATCAATTTACTCAGTATCTATTTATTTAGTGACATAAAACAATAATTGAAGTGATTTTTTTCTCCAGATGTGAGTTATTGTATTAAGTAATGTCTTAACTACGCAGTTATGAATTATTAAATTACTAAGTAATTTATACTTAGTGACATAAAAGTAAAGGTTTTGTTTCCATACTAAGTAATTATAAGTAATTTCTCATTTACTCAGTTTAACATTTGATTATATATTTAGTAATACAAGACAATAATTCAAGTACTAAACGTTTTTGCTCCCAGAGTGAGTAAATTGTTATTTACTCCGTAATAAACATTTAACAACTTAGTATTAAACAGTGAAGTCCTGAATGTTTATTATCTTGTAAATAAAAGTAGTCTAATAATTACTCATCGATATATACTTAGTAGTAAGAATAGTACGTTCAGCGGGAAAAAAGAAAAAGATCAATAGACCACACGTAAGCTCCATCAATTTTCCACGCCTTTTTGTTCACGTTCAGGTAAGGTTACTGGCCGCTGAAATAAGTGGACACCACATATTTAGCAGTGGTATTGTCTGTCAGACTAGTGGTGCCTACGCGTGGACACGCGAGGAAAGGATTATCTTTTATTTATTAGATCAACTGGAAGTAATTGATAAATTTCATGTACATGTATTGACACAGGTAACATTTATTAGTGTTGATTTTATTTTCATAATTTTTGTGCATATACAGTGAAAGCATACAATATCAAGGTATGAACTTAAATATTTGTTCATCTGTCAGCAATTGACACTTTCAGGTGAAGGTGTCTTGATTGCTTAAGTTGTGTAAATTAATATTTTCTCCGTATTTGACCAGAATGAATTTCACACGAGGAAATTGATTTCATTACTGATATCGTGATCTTATTATCAAATGCTTATACAAGATGACAAGATCGGGATTTACTAGTAGAAATATATGCCATGAAAATGACGCGAAAAACACATGAAATTTTCTTTTGTTTTACTGTCGTTTTGGGACCTGGGTGGCCAAGTGGTTAATGTCGCTGGTTCATGACCCCTATCCTAACACTGTCGTGAGTGAGAGTTTTGCTCGCCCCACTTCATGTATTAATGTTTCTAGATACCAAACCAAAGTCGGGGGTTTCACCTCGTAGTCACAATATATCTGAAAAACTGCTGAAAGTGATAAACCCTAACAATCTAATCTATTGGCATTTTTACGTGACTTTCACTACAATCCATGAAAATAACTGTGCATTTTCAACTGCAAGAACATAGAAATGTGCAACTTGAAAAGCCCCTTGAAACTCCCGAGACATTTACATTTAATGCTATTTTCATGGGAAAGAAATATGCATAGGGTTGGTTTCGGTGGTTGCGTTATAGGCACTTTCAAAAATTTTACAATGAGTCTCCGATCGAGAGTAGGTGTCTGGAAACCTAAATAAATGAAGTGAGTTGAGCGCGTCACAAACTCATGACAGTGGTATTAGACTGGGGGTTTGAGACAGGAGTGAACAACCGTAACTACTCGAACAGCCAGTTCCCCAAAATTTTGATAGACAATTCATGGATTTTTTGGGGGATTTTTTTTTGCCAGCAATTTATTAACTGCACAATACAAAATTCTATTTGACGCACATTTTCAGATCTATTACACGACAGATTCATGGGGTTTGCGACAATACAAAATATTAAATCTACAGGTTTTTGAAGGTAAATTGTCGAAATAATAATGAAAAAAGTACTCTACAGTGCAACCTATAGCTGCTGAATTACATATAAATTAATAAAATGGTTATACATACCCCAACAAACAAAATAACTATAATGCCAGTAATGAGAATATTATGTTGTCGTAACAGTAACGTTGTGAGAACGTCTTTTGTGAAAATAGAGGAAAAAAGTTCGCTCAGCATCCACAGTCAATTTCAACTTTCAACGATATGTGTCAGACTATAATCATTTGTAACAAACAGTAATAAACAGTTTTCGACTGTGCTGAGAGTGTTTGTAATTCTTTGTATCAGCTACCCACAGATGTTTACAGTACTATATGCGTTGTAATGCCTTTTATGCACTGTGACCAATACTTGCTATATCTTCATAACGTTTATTCTTCAGTGGTATGTTACTAACTTGTCTTTCTGTATATTTTTCGGCGTGCCAATTTTTACAATAAATCATGTAAAATTTGTGATCGATAAATTAAGACTTTAGATACATATTTAACCGACTGTCAATGGCCTATTGTTTCATACATGAACATGTTAATCAGATCGCATTAAGTCAATTACAAATTATTCATGGCAAAGTTTAAGGTAGGATAATAAATTACTCAAATTCGTTACTGTTTGAACTAAAACGAATACATAATGTAAAAAATACTACTTTGTATTTGTTTTATTATATCCAAAAATTCCAAAAGTTTCTGAACTAAAATCAACTTAACAAAGATTAGACGCCGACGGCTAAAGTTGTGAAGTTTCGATAAATAAATAACTAGTCAAATAAAGTCGGCGCAGAAAACTAAATTCTAGCGTTTTTTTAATCAACATAATTAGTTCAAAGGGAAAAGCTCAGTGAACTGAATGCAGTGACCGGGTCACGGACCAGATCATCAAAATGAATCGAAAAACGTAGACCGCGATCAACGTGATCCTGTGATTGATAATATTTTGCCGACGATAACGCTCCTATTATAATACAGATTTATATATACTTCTTGTTTTCATTCAAAACTATACGAAAAACGTGATGACTATGACTTTCTCATAGCGAGTTTTTCTTTTCTGAGTAGCAATGTTCCCCTATTACCGACTTATGGAGTCTACATTTCACTCTAGGGCTTGTGTCCACTATAGCGACTTCCTAAATAGAGGATTGTTATTTCACAAAAGTTGCTTAATCAACTCGTCTACAAAACCAAATTAAATGTCATCACTTTGGACATTTTATGGTCACCATCACGAGTTGGTTGACCATTTTGGAGTGTCCGTATCAAAGATGATTATGGACACGTTCCCTATACCGTATTCATTACCCGTTCTCCTCACATGATTTGCGACTTGATACTACCTTTGTACAATGGGCAATTCGAGGGGTGACACATGTGAAGCAGGACATGCTTACTCTTCCTGAGCAGCTGATGTCACCCTCGATTTTTATGGAATTTCTTATTGTCTTAGCTTTTAGTTTCTAGTGTTATGTCCGTTTTTTGCTTCCACCTGTGTTTTTGTGTTTGATTCTTTATTCACTGGATATATTATTTTGTGAAACAATGACTTCGGTAATCTTCTCATTCTACATTGAATTTTCTATTAAATTTTCGGTGTCCTATTTTATTTTTACACCTCGATAATTAGCAAGCGCTCGCATTCATAGTACGTTAGGTGATGTAGTAATGTCACAGTTCCTTTTCATGTATGGAAGCTGGGCTGATTAACTACATGTCAAAAAAGTCCTTGTGTACCTGACCCTCCATTAGAGCGGTTCCCTGAAAAATAGATCCCACAAAATACTATACCAAATACTCAATTTTTTCATATAACCCCGAAAATTACCTGCCAATTTTTTACACCATCAAAAAATAGTAAAATAGCAAAACCAATACCAAAAAAAACCAAAAAAAAAATAGTACGAGCCTACGTGTCCATAAATTTCATCATACCTTCTTGGGAACTGTCCTATTTTTATTTTACGCCTCCATAGATAACACGTGCTTACTGTTATACCCGATCAGTTAGGAGGTGAAATAATGTCCGTGCGGAAACTAGTCAGATTAATATTTGATACTATTCACAGTCTGATTACGTTTTTCATTACTATATAATTTTTGAAAGAAGTGAATGACTGGTGAAAAAGAGAACGTGGAAAATATCGTATGAATGTACATTTATAACGAGACAGATTTCACAGAGAGAAAAAAACGAGAGTCATCCTTAAATGGAAACGATACATGTTTTCTCGTAAAAGAAAAAAAAAGAATAAATTCCATTTAGGCACTTTCGCTCCAACTAAGCACATAGGAAAACACAAAGTGGTTTAAAGATTGTTGTTAAGTCAATTGTTCACGCGACACTTAAGAAATAGAAACAGTTTTGAGTTTAAAAAGATAATTTATATGATCTATTTAAAACGTATGTCTTCATCAGAGGTGTACCTTTTGAAAGATTGAACAGTAGAAAGAAAGATTGTCTAACTACATACTTGTACAATTTTACTGGCTTGTGAGTGAAACTGATTACATGTTCGATTTTTGTGCATTAAATTGGAGTCCAGATTAAATTATGCTTCCGGAGGATTACTTCTAACGAGGAAAAAAGTGGCGATTATTTGCAAGAGGTTTAAGATCATTACTAATCTCTAGAAGAACTTTATATCCTTTTAAATTAAAAAAATGTTCATACTCTCGGACAAATACCAAAACAAATCACATTCTTGAATAAGCTAGTTGAAGCTTCCTTTGTCCTAACACCTGTCTGATTTTTTGTTGGAACGACATATTGATATTCAAAAAATAAAATCTAAGGGTGTAGGTTCAGGACTAGGACAGCGGAAAATCAAACTGATATTTCCGATTTTAAACTGCACTTGAACTTGGACTCCGCCAGTCGCCAAAGTATTGACTGCCCCAGCTGGTCACTAGTTTATAACTTTGTAGAATGAAAGAAAAGACTTTCCGTCGCTCCAATACGTTATCTTACATGTACTTTTAAAACCATTGAGATTCTCCTGTTTATTGTTTTACAGTGTTGATTGCTCTTTGATTAATTTCTAACCAGTGGCATAGGATTATGAGATAATAAAAGTCTTACGCTTTGCTTGCAGCCAATGCATAATTGAATCTTGAATATACTAAATTTCTTTGGTGAGTTTATTGTGGTAAATTTTTGTGTTATGGGCAGATTTTTTGAAAAAGGAAAGTACATGTATTTATTTTAAATTAATTTGCAAGTTTCAGCTGCAGCTACAATACTTTTAAGACGAATTGATAGTCGTATGCATGTAAACGACTTTTGGATTTCTTATTGTACCATTGTTAGCCACTATCCTTAAGACTTTATAACTACATGCATTTAACTGTTTCACTGTTTTATTTTGAACTTTTTTCATAATGGAAATAAACAAGTAAAGCTATTGCATGTGCTATTTGGATACAGAAAAACGGAAGTCAGTAAAATAGTATTCGAACATCTGTTAACTTGAAATACAAATATAGCTACTATTAAACCATGCGTTTTAATGAGATTTCTAAAATAGCAAGTAATGGTTGGTCAAGACACTATAAAAAGTTTTGTATGATTATTACTATTATTATTTCTCGAAAACTGCGGAGCCGGACTAAATATAATAAATATAACACAAAGGGTTTTTTTTATTTTGTAACCCAAATGTTACAAATCTAAGGAAATGACATTTAGAAAGATTTAAGTCTTTGGTGTTGTTGATACTGGTTAGAATTTGAGGTTTAAAGGGGTAATGGTGTGCACCAGAGCTTCATAAATTTTTAAGGACCCCCAAGTTGCGAAAACGATGCCCCATCTCCTGGACAAATATTTTATAGTTCCAGCTAATAAAGCTCTTAACAATGTCGTGTTCATCTGTAAGCAATATTACTTAGAGTTCTTCATGAAGGAATTCGGCAGAGACAACACACTTGGAAACCCAATCTATATACCAACTACAATTGCCATAAATAATCATAATCAAATACGCGTGGTCTGCTAAAAGCCGTTTCAAGAGTACAACTTTGAAGGTCAGTTTTATTTATCAAATACCAGAGATTATTACAGATTCAGAAATAGGATTTTTTGCGGAAATGAAATATTAGGTTTACTATAATTGCAGAAATGAAATGTTTGGGGGACCCGTGCTTGTTTTCATTCTACTGGGCTTGGAACATTGCTTCATCTTATCCTTATTTTGCATAGAATATATAAAGAAAATCGACTTTTTACACGCAAACAGTCTGAAAATCCCTTGTAAAAAAAACTCAGATACAGTTTACTGAAAAAGTAATATATTATAGGTTAATTTATACGCTTTCTAAATATGTAAAAATATTTGGGTGTACCCGTGCTTGATTTCATTACACAAATATTTGAAAATAGCCCAAAGTTTACAAAAATGACAAAACTCTTAAGTTTTCGAAGTCATGACTCAACGTAACGTAATGAATATACGGAGAATGTCATGTCTGCAATCACCGTTTAAACGTAAATATCAACAGACAAATACTGTGGAAAATGATGTAGTTGAAGGTCTCCTACATATCTCTAGTTTTTTGTCAGTATGTGGAGGTAATCGATATACATCCGAATATCTAAAAATATGGGGTACCCGTGCTTATTTCTTTTTATCTCTACTGCAAAATGTGTGCTAATTGGACCCTTTTAGCATAGAATACATAGGGAATATGAAACAAAATCGGAAAACCTTGAAGTAGAATAGATGTTATCCTGCAGTTTTATGAAAATTTTTGATTTTTTGCTATTGATTATTGAATGTAAGTTTGAGGTCGTAAATGTGATCAAAGTTTGTATGCAATGTCATGACGGAAGAACGTCAGATATAGAAGACTTAGTATAAATGTACGAACAATGTTCATCAGTGAACAAAAGGTCTTATAAAAAAAGTTTGCAGAAATAAAATGATACAAAAATGTATAGTAAGCAGAAAAACGACCGCAGAAACCTGAGCGATATGTGGTGCTCATTTTTACATTGACTTTTTGGTATAATTCATTATATTATGGAAGTATTATATATTGTATGTAAAAACCAGTGTAAATAAATAATAATGACGAAATGATGACTCTATCACCATGTTGTCAAAACGAAAAAGAAAAAAAATGAAATTAGTCGTAACTGCTGTGAATAGTATACTTTTACCAGTATTCTAAGACGTTTTCGTTAAAGGCAATACATTGCATATTCAGCTGTGGGATTGGTAGATTGTGATACGATTTTGGTTCAAGAAAATATATAGTACAAGTATACATTTGACAGGTAGTCAATTCAAAATCTCTTTCAAAGCCATACAACATTACACAATTGTACGGGAATCCATTTTATTTGTGACGCATGTTATTTTGGCAGCGGCTGCTGTAACTGTTTTGTTAGGAATGAAATACATATACTGGTCATATTCTTTGTCACCGCAAACAACAGAAATCTGGGTGATATCTGCATCACAACCTGTGGAACTGCAAATAAAAACAAACAACTGGAATCTCAGCATGTACTGTCTACCTTTTTATATGATTAAAAAAGGATCTTGAAATAAACACAAGCTTTATCATTCTTATAACACATACCCAAGAAATATTATGAATGGTTGAAGCCTCCCTCTTATCGCATTAATATACATTAATCTATCACATCTTTTGACCGTAGATGTCTCACTGAAAAGGTCCTACATGTATACCCGCCCCTGCACAAATTTTACGCATAAAAAATATTATCTGTGGTAACTAAGTTTTTGAGTATATAAGTTCTACATAAATTCAGGACTACGGATTTGAATATCAGAAATCACAAGTGGTTACCAGGTGCGGATTCAGATAAGGTTGCACTCTGCGTCCCCCCAAAAATTTCGACAAAGATATATTTTTCTCTGAAAAATTAAAAAAGAAAAGCTCGGAACATGCCCATATGAAAATCTTGCAACTGCGTCCAGTTACTGCTTATACATGATATTGTTGGTAATATGATTGATTGTCTACCGTATTGTGAATGAGAATTCAAAATATTGTTATCTACGAAGTATTGCAGAAGTGTTGTTCGCTTTTTTGTGATCTAAGTGTCCCATGACTCTTTGTATCGATATTAGAAATAAACGATCATAGATCCGAGTAGTTTCTTCTAACCGAGACCAGAATGAAAGCAACTTTTGTATTTTAAGTAAATAGTTTTAAGAGAGAGAGAGGGCGGGGAAGAAAGGGGGTATTTCAGCTCCACAATTCGACGGCATTCTAATCAGGCTGGTTGATTGTTCCATTATTTTCGTGATCGCTTTCAAGTTCTCGCACAGCAAAATATTTTTTCAGCGTTTTTACATCCTGTCCGTGATGCTCGAATCATACGTTATAAACGTCCAGACATCATACAATAGGGAGGGGACGTCAGCCAAACAAGTGAACGCTAGATGGCAGTGAATTACTTAGACTTGACCTTAATCATTATAATTTTAATTACTTATCGCTTCAATGGATTGTTTGTAACTTGCATGAAAAATTCATTAAGAAATAATGTCGCAATTAAAATATGTAAACAAAAATCTTGGACGTTGTCACCTAGAAAAAGGACCAAAACAATTTCAAAATCTAAATTTCTGCATAATGTCAGTGCAGGCATTTGTAAAATCAGTTTCTGAAATCGATTTCTTCGTTTTCAATTATAATGCAAAACAGATATTGCAACCTTGAACGTGTCAGTTGTTTACTTAAGTTTTATTGTAACATCCCGCCTTGGTAATAAAAGTACAAAACAAGTGAGTAAATCAATGATATGTAGGCGGATATTGATGTACATTCACGAAATACCTTGATATTGATTAAAAAGTGCAAATAAGTAAGTGGGCAACATGAATACCCCAAAGCCCTTCATACTGACATTTGTGTTTTCTTTTCGATTGATATTCCTCCGGTGCGATTGTCGCGTCGTACATCGTTAAAATATACTGTGTATTGGTGGATGTTTCTATATTAATTTTGTAATATGAATACATGGAAGTTTTATATTTAGAAATTATAATTATAATATAGATGACCTTTAGACAGAAATAGTTTATCAATCCGGTCAAGACCCAAGACTAAAATGAGAAAAAAAAACATTCAGAAACACCTAGCAAATCCATTTGTTACTGAGATATGAAGAAAACATACACAAACCGAAGCGATAATATATGGTGAGTAAGCACTTTTCATTTATTAGTCAATGTTCGAATGGTTCTGATTTACTGAAACTCCAATTTCCAAAAATCACAGAAATTCGTTGATTAGTAAATGTCAAGTAGATTTGTAGATTACATGTTAGTACAATAATTTTATTTTGGTGTATTTTGTTATCATAAAAATGCAGAAAAATTTCTTAGTAACTATAAGTTCTTTACACATGATACAAAGTTTATTACTTATGACTAGAGAAAATATATATTAAGCACATATAACGATATTACCATGTATACAGTAAAATAATATTGATGCATTTTGTCTGAAATGCATGCTCAAAATTTGCTTATGCATGCGTTACTCTATTCATAAGATTAATATGATATTCGTTCGACCTATAAAAAAATAAAAGAACATATAAACAAATAAAAAAATAAATAACGTACAGCGCCAAGGTACCGTACCGGAAACGTCTGCTTCTATAAATCTGATATCTTCTTTTTTTCCCTTTTTTATCCTTTTCTTCTTGCCCTGTATATACATTTGTTCTACAAAAAACTAAGATGGAAAAGAGGATTAAAGGAAGATAATAATAAAGTTGTATATGTGAACACAGTTATTATTTCCGTTTAGTCGATGTATAAAACAAAATTTAATAGGGCCTTTCAGATAAAGTATATGAACCACATTCATGCTGGGACCAAATGAACAGAAACGCATACAGTTCCCGAAACAATCCTGACAAAAAGCATAACATATTCCCATCTCTTCCAATTTACTCGATTGCATATTTTTTCATGGAAAACTTAATTATCAGTTCTGTTTTTCTTCTTAATATTTGGTCTGTAGTATATTTTGTTATCAGTAGAACCGTGAACACAATATGCAGAAGTTGATGAAATGAAAATACCGAAACTCATACAGAATATTTATTCTAAAAAACGTGCAAAACGAATTCTGCTGAAAATTTCAGATTTAGAAGAATGCAGCCTGGTTTCCGATTTTGTGAAATGTCTTATCATTGCTCGGTAGCTAATCATCCTGTTTATTGCAGCTTGAATATTTTGTCGCCACCTTGGACTTTTTGATACATCTGGATATTTCCTTTGTCTCTTCAGTATCTCGTGAAATGTATTATCACCACTGCTAGTGGACTGTTAGTCCCCGAGGGCATGACAACCACAGTTATCAGTACTTCGGTGCTGCCATAAAATTCCTTGAATACTTTAAGAAATTTCAAGCTAGAAAAATTGTTAAACTATTTGAAAACTAAGGTTCATCTCCCTCAGGAAGAGTATCCTGAACTGGTTTTGGTTGTACTTTTTCGTGGTTGTTTGCTTTTTAGCATTCGGGTCTCTTGGGGTTCCAATTTTTGGCTTTGACAACCACTCATGAGGCATAATTTGTTTAAATGCGCATCGATACATCATATTCACTTTAGTATTTTGTGAAAATGTACACATGGAGTTGTGAATGCTTTACTGATCAGTTGAAAGTTTCGCGGGAAAGCATCAGTTACTAAATTCTCTTGAAATAATCATAAAAATGTATTAGAGAGAACTTTTTTAAGATGTTTTACCTGTTCAATAATGGACAGTGAATTGCAATTATTTAAGATTTAAATCTTAGGACTGTTTTATAATATACTGTCTGACTGAATGGGGATAAACGTAACTTTCAGTGTTTTTATAGTTATATCGTAGCTACCAGTTTATTTATGGAGCCCCTGGAGAAAAACTCGATCTTCGACAAGTAAGTCGTGAGCTTTACTCAAATAAAATACGGATATCGAATATACTTTTGCTTTACAACCGGCTGGAGTTAGTTGTCGTTGTATGCCAGTTGCAGATAATGAAAAATTAAATGTCACAAATACTATGATATCCGGTCGAAACTTTAATGAAATATTAAAATTATATAGTTTGGATCCCAAAAATGCAGAGAAAGCAGACAC
>JAOXYI010188158.1:0-11246 GCA_028566495.1 Lithophaga antillarum | reverse complement strand
ATCGTGGAATTGATGCCATGAAATTTTCAGCGTCATCCAATCAGAATCGACGTTACATACAGTGTTGCATTAGAATTTTCCATTTTGCCAGTTTTTGCCAAATATGCAAATTTAGCATATTTTGACTAAAATCTAATTAAAATTAATTCTTCTGAAGCTACTCCATCAAACTGAATCAAACTTTGGTGGAATGGTCCTTGGGTGGTCCCCTTTCACAATTATGTCCGACTATCCACCTGACATGCAAGATTGTAGTCATTAATAAAAATAGAAAGTATTGAAATCTTTTTCTAGAACCACTGAATCAAATCAAATACAAACCTGAAGCCACTAGGAAAGCAGGTGAGGCTCTTATGCAAAAATTGTTGCAATATAAATACAATGCAAACTATCTTGAATAGACAATCCCTTCAACTAAAAAAACCTGATCCTACAAGACAGGTGGTCTCTCAAAAGAGGTCGACTTAGTATGAATAACAAAGAGCAATGCCATCTTGCAGTGGTCTCCCAAAAGAGGGTGGTCTCTCAAAATATGTCCACTTTACTCTAAAATGCAATTTATAGTACATGTACTGAGGCTTCTATACTATCATGATTGTCAGGTAAAATCATTCATAAAAGTACACTTTATCTTATTAGTTTAGTATTTGTAATGCATTTTAAGTTATTGTTTCAAAATGAACAAATTTAGAGTGAAAACAAAACATGTTTTTGAGCAAAAAATATCAGCCACAAATTTTAAATCTCAAATGAACTCAGGTGCTAGCAATCATTTTATTGTAGTTATACAGATGACTTTTCCTGCATACCAGATTTCTCCTTGTATGATGTATTCAACTATCTGCTATTACACCGATCAGACTATGACAAGAGAAAGCTTAAAGCATACAAGAGTGCAGAAGATTACAGACTTTACTATGATGGGCATGTTCAGGAGTTGAAGATAAATGTTGTAAGCCAGAGGAGTTCAGTTTGTGTGTTTAGGGGGAAAGTTAAGCCAACACAGAGATGCAAGACCCTGACAGGAAAGACTGTGTACCAGCTTTGGTTTGTGATGTCAAAATCAACTGGTGATATTCAAGCTGCATACTGTGAATGCCCAGGAGGGTAAGAATTTTAAACCAGGATTGAAATAGTAAAAAGGGGTTGGGTTGTTGGAGGCTTATCATCACTCTCAGCAATTTGTTTTCACTATATCGTATCCACCAGGCTTGTTGGGGGAGGAAAGCCCAGACAGCTATCCAGCTTACCAGTGAAACCTCCAACCTTGGGTATGTGTCTCTGGAAATGTTAACACATGAATTGAACAAGCAGGGCTTGAACCCACGACAGTGGTATTAGTTTTGTGGTCACAAGTCTGCAACTTTAACTATTCGGCCACCCAGGCCCCAAAATATTTAATCTACAGTTCAGTGACTCATCTTTATATAATCATATTTTATTCTTTTCAATACAATATAGTTTATTTCTCACAAAAAAATTCATTCTTTGAGCTTTCAAGAAAGATTTAAATTTAACAGAATTTAACTGCACCTTGCCGTGTGTAAAAAGGAGAGAATTTAATTTGGATTTTATATTTATTTATTGTGGTATCAAAAGCATATTGCATTTATAATTTCTATTACCATGTGTGTGTATTTCATATTTTCTTGAAATGTTTCCGATAATACATTGTAGTTCAAGTTGTGGAATGATTGCAAGGTAGTAATATATGTAAAACAACTGTTATTATTATACTGAAATCATAGTCGTCACAAAAAAATCTTTTTTAGAGCGGATGGAGCTTGTCGTCATGTAGCAGCTTGTTTGTATGAACTGGAAGCGTTTGAGAAAGCCTCAGTAACTGATGGTCCATGCCAGTGGAAGAAAAGACCTAGAGGACATGATGAACCAGTATCAGTGAAACGTTTGAAAATTTTCAAGCCAAGGTTTAAGAAAATTATAAAATTTTTTTAAATCAACGTATAAACTAGGAGGTAACTATATTGTATTTGAATGTTTGCTGATGTCAATCAGTGATTTTACCAATGCAAATTCAGTTTTACTGATAACATGTTAGCAAAGCAGGTAATAAATTTGTGAATGCAAAATCTTAGATTGACATATGCTAAGGCCACAATAAATTAATTATTAGCTTTTCCTCCATGCCCTCCCCTACTTTTTCAGTGTGAATTTATTTATTTATTTATTTATTTATTTTATTTATTTATTTTTTGATTTTGAGGACTTTTTTAAGGCATTTTCCACCAAAATAGAAAAAAAAACCTATTAGGGAAATTTGGATGAAAATCTACTAATTAATACATTATGGCCTAATATTCAAATACAGTAAAGTTAGCTAATGCAGTGAAAAAAAAAAACAACTAAATTTTTTAAATTAACAGATGCAATGACTGTGACTGCAGTTCAACTTATACATCTTCAAATTTTTAGCCCCATCCAGTAAAATGCAAAGTTGCAATAGAATTTTGAATATAGTGAAAAATATTTACAACATCCTGTGTTAAAAAGTAAAGTACATGTAGTTTACAAAAGTAATAATTTTTTATTTCATCAGTTGAATTAGCATGAATGTACATCAAATAATGCAATTACTTTTTCCATAGTTTTGTTTTTCAGTTTCATTTTTGGGGGGAACTTTTTTTATTGATAAGAACAAATTTCAAACAGAGGGAAAGGTGTTTTAATTTTATTTATTTAAGCAAAAAATGATGAAATTGTATTTTCAACTAGGAGAACTGCAGCTACTTCTTCTGATGAGTCTAGATCTTCCATTACCAGCTTTGATCCTAGAAGACTGTCAGATAGGAATGCGGATGAGGACAAGATTGAACAGTTTGCAAATAGACTAGCCGAGGTAAATAGAAAACATTTAAAATTCAAATGTATCCAATGTTATGTTGATAAACTGAAGCATCCAGTATGAATTTATTTATATTTTAAGACTGAAATAGTATTGCCACTTAATTAAATGGATAAAATACTGGCAATCTTCATTGTATTATTACTAAAACAAGAAGATGGATGAACACGTCCACCGGTTTTATTGGTGGATACACTGTACATGAGTTAATTATGCACAGCGCCCCCTAGCGACTCCTCTTGAGGAAGCTTTTGCCTTTTTTTTTTCAAAATATTTTCATTCTGTATAAATTTTTATTTGTGCTCTCCCCAATGCTGAAGTCTTGAGCAGAACTCGTGTTACCTTCAATTTTTGAAAAAAAAAGATTATTTTTAACCATTAGTTATAAGATAATGATTCAGTAATAGTTGAATTTAATATTTAAGTAGCTAAAAGTCAGTATTGAAATTCCAGACATTTATGTTTCCAAATACAGCAATAAAGCTTGATAACTTACAAGTTTATGAAGAAATTTACAATTTCTAACTTTCTGAGGAAACATTTTACAAATATTCTAGCAAGTTTATCCATCTTTTTCACCTGCATCTTAACAAAAAAAATTGCGACATTTTCAACTGACAACAAATTACTGAAAATTTTATTGGTTTTGACATGTATTAAAAAAAATTATGTTATCTATATGTCTATAATTAGTAGCCATTTGAAAAACTATAATAAGCTGTATTTGAAAAGCAAAGCTGTATCAGAGTTATGCTCCTGGCTTTAACAAAAATAAAACACCCAAAGCCAGTAAATGAAACAAAGTCATAAAATGTAAAAATAAAAATAAATAAATAAAAAAAAATTATAACAATACAACAAAAATTATAACAATATAACATCCTATCATTTAACAGTATTACAACAACCTTATTCATGGTCAATGAAAAACTCTTACCTGTAAATCATTAAACATGAATACAATCTTTCCAGAAATTTCACTAAAGGAGTAGATGAAGTGGTGGGTGGGCAGGCGTGGAAAATAGGGTACCAGTTTTGCATAATCAACTCCTCCTACAATTTTGAAGTCAGATCTTTGAAACTTTGCAGAATGTTTACAGACATAATGAAGATATGCATGAAATATTATGGAGGCATTTTAAGAATTTTTTCTGGATTTTCCAGATTGTGGAACTTAGTCATTTTCACAACATTGTTTATAAAGGGTACCAATTTTGTATAATCAACTCCTCCTATAGTCTTTTCTCAGATCTTTGAAACTTTGCAGAATGTTTGCTTGAAAATGTGTATGAAATATTGTGGAGGCATTTGAAGAATTTCTTCTCAGATTTGTATATGAATCATCCAATGCAACCCGGCCATTTGAGTCTTTGACCCATTTTTATTTTCCTGTTTTTAATACCAGTACATGTTGTTATTTCTTAACAGATAAATCCAGATGCTCGGGCTCTAGAGTTCCTGCCACATGAAAACAGTACAAGTACTTCTACAGCTGAGTTAACTGAAGCTCTTCACCAGTTGACAATTACAAATAAAGCTAAGTGTTTTAAAGCTAATTACTCAGATTCAGAAACTAATATGATTGACCAATTTATGTCTTCCCTTTCGTTTAACAGAGATGATGTTACCCTTATTTCTGATGCAACACTAGGACAGAGTGAAAACCAGTTGTGGCATGAAATGAGAAAGGGCATAATAACAGCTTCACATTTCCATGCTATCATGAAAGATGAGAATCCAGAACTGACTTGTAGCAGAATAATGTGTAACGATACAACTGTTAAAACCAAGTTTCAGGAATTGGCTTTGGACTGGGGTAGGCGTAAAGAAGTAAAAGCCAGGTGCTTATATAAAACAGCACATGGATTAAAAAAGAAAAAATGTTTGAGTGAAACAGGTGTTGTGGTAAATCCAAAATACCCCTACATTGGATGCAGTCCAGATGGTGTCATCAGGTGCAGGTGTCATGAGAACAAGGTTATTGAGATAAAATGCCCATTTTCACTTCGCAAAAAACATCCAAAAACTGTTATTGAAATGAAAACTAATTCTGCACATAAAATTAATGTTTCTTCGCAGTATTATTGTCAGGTACAGGGACAGATGGGCATCATGGAGATAGAAAAATGTGATCTTGTATTCTATACCATGCAAGGCATTGATCATGTAGAAGTTGAGTTTGATCAGACTTTTTTTAACAAAATGGTAAAAAAATTGCAAAATTTTTTCGTAGAATACATTGCACCTTGTTTACTAGAAAATGTAAGTATCGAAAAATAGGTGAGTTTTTAGTCCACTTTGAATGATGAGTTCATTTCTACCTAACTTCAAAAATGGAAGAATACCAAGGTACAAGCAGAACTAATGAATAAAATCAGCACAAAACAGAGTAACACAAATAAAACAGTACAGTCGACTGTTGTTATGACAAACTCAAAAGGACCAGTTAGTTTTCTTTGACTTAACCAAAAGTTCGAGTTATCAGGAGTAATTTACTAGATTCTATTGTAGAGGGTCCAAAATTTAACTTCGAGTTATCCGAAAAATCAACTTATCTGTGTTTGAGATAACAAGAGTCGACCATCAGAAAAAAAAGTTAAAAAGAACTAATCAGACAAAACAAAGTGTTACCAAACTAGATCAGGTGTTTTGAAAAGCATCAGATTCTTCATACATAACATCCATATCCAATATTTATTATCCATTTGTCCAACAGATTTAGTGTCCAGATAAAGCGTTTTACCCTTTCCTCCTCCCTCCCATTCATTATGGTTAAGTTTTGTTTAGTCCATATCTCAGAGGTTGTAGATCAGTAAAACATTGTTCGTGGACATCTTAGTACTAATCCATTGCCTGACAATTGAGTCACTTTGACATACATTTAGCTGTTATGGTAAGCAACTCTGGTTGTTCTATGTTTATGTCCATTTCTTGGGTACTGAACCTAATATAACAATGAAACTTCAACAGTAGATACATCTTTGGTAGTGATGATCGGTCATACAACAGTATTGGGTCACCATGACCTACATTTTATACTAGAGTGGCTCTGGTTAAGCTTTGCAATTGCTAGTCACCATGACAAGCATTTTATGGTTTAATTTTCATGTTTAGGTCCATTTCTTGGCTACTCCACATAATATAGGAATGAAACTTCATCAGTTGATATGTCTCAAGTAGTTAAACAGTCATACAACAATAAGCATGCCAGTGGAGTAGCTGTGTCTTATGGACACATCCTTAAGTTTGTGGATACATCTTTGATAAAGTTAAACTAGTGTACAAGAATTAGGTCACCTTGATCTGCATTTTACGATTAACACTTGAGGCAAGGAGATTAGCTGCACTTCAGTAATGCACTTTTTACTTGTAAAGTTTCAATTCTCAATGTACCCTTAGGCGGAAGTATAGCCTGGATAGAAGAATTGTATTATAAAATTTAGCATCTATAATGTAATTCTGTGTGAAAACTTAAAACTGAAAGTTGTAATTAGAACATTAATGTGGTAGCATACTCACTTATTAATATTAATCTGCAAGTAAAATTTATAAATTAATGCTTGTATTTTGTGTAATCTAACAAAATATCTTATTTTCCAGAAACAGCGAGATATGGTATGAAGCCCAGTCTGATGTACTCTGGAATGAACTTGTGAATTCTATGAATTCAATATTTATGGCCCATCCATGAATGTGGAGAGGGCATATAGTGTTATCCTTGTCTGTATGTACTTTAAGTTAATTGGTAAAGTTTTGCGTTTAGGTCCATTTTTGGTTTCAAAACATAATATAGCAATGGAACTTCATCAGTTGATACAATTTGGGTAGTACTGAACAGTCATACAGCAATTTGGTCAAAATGGCCTACATTTTACGCTTGAGTAAGTGGTTACGTTTTTTGTATAGGTCAACTTCTTGGGTACTACTGAACAGTCAACAATTGGGTCTCAATGACCTACATTTTACACTTGAGTGATTCAGGTTAAGGTTGTGTTTGGGTTATTTTTTGGGTACCTCACAATACAGCAATAGAACTTCAGTAAAATTAAACAGTTGTACAACAATTGGCATGAAAGGAGGGCATTTGTTTCCTATGGACAAATAAGTTTCACTTTCAGGTGAAGGTATGTATTAAACAGTTCTCATCCATTATTAATTGAACGTATGATTAATCTGTTAATACTAGTAAAAAATTTACCAGTTCTACCCATGGTTTACTAGTTCTTTGCAACATTTAATTTTCTTTCCATATATGATATTTTTCCACATACATGAAAAATCAAATGAGTCTGTTAAAGAACTGTAAAACCCTGATCTGATGATTATTCAGTTTTCAATTTAATCTGTAATCTTGGTGACTTAAGATCAGGAACATGCCATTGCAATGTGACGTGTGTCATTAGTGGAGTACTCAGCAGGACATGCTTACCCTTCTGGAGCACCTGATGTCACTACCAGTTTTTATGGGAGTTTGTATTGTGTAACTTCAATTTTCTGTCTTGTGTCTTTGTTTTGCTTCCATGTTTGTGCTTGTTTGATCCTTTGTTGATACTGGTCTTGTCTGGTCCACTTGTGAACTTCGGTATTCTCATTCTGTTTCCTACTATAAATTAGCAAGTACATTGACAAATAAGTTTTAAAAGAAGTACAGTAATTATAAGATGAAGAACAGCTAATCTACCATTAATTTGCAAATTTGTGACAGTAAGATGAAGAACAGCTACACTACCAAATGCTTTTCTGCTAGTGACTGGAACTATTTACTTCACAAGTCTAGATTGCAAATTACACAGAGCACAACATACAACAATATCATCAAGAATATGTCTCAGTGTCAGTGGCAATGTTCCCTGTAACAGCTTAAAGGATTTCATCTCTCCTATAGCTCTTTCTACATGTATTCGTGCATTTGCAATGCGTCTTGTCTTTGTCACGGCTCTACTGCTGAGTTGTCTACCATGAGCAAATGGTGGAATAGTAAGAGTTGCTCCTTTTAAAGCTAACAGATCACTTATTGTAAAACCTCTGTCTGCCATGACTTCATCACCGTACTCGATCTTCTCTAAAAACCCTGACTCTTGTGTAATTTTACGATCTGACACTGCACCTGACCATAGTTTTGATACATAGCTGAATGAACCACTTGGTGTGATACCTACAAGAAGCTTAAAGGTGTTATTGTGCTTATAATTTGACCAAGTGATTCGTTGGGCAGATGGTAGTGTTGGTTTCTGAACAAAGAACTCAGTGCAATCTATAACCACTCTGGTTTTGGGGAAATATTTAAAAGCTTTAGGTAGATTTTCCTTTATTTTTTCACGGGATGGCCACTGGATAAGGAATGATAATTCCTTTCTCAGGAACACAATCCAAGTGGTGAAGACTCTTGATACAGTTGATGCACTTATACACAGCATATCTCCTAATACTTCTGTATCAAGCCCTTTCCTTAGGCGAACCAAGCAGAGTAAAAACTCCTCCCACAATGTCAACTCCCTCATTGGTCCTCTTTTCTGAAAAATATTGCATTTATTGAGTTATTTCAAATTAAGAACACACCAGTTTGATATAGTGTCACTAGGTAAACTCAATTTGCAACAGCAAAACCCATGATTTATGTCTGCAAAGCTTAAAGTACAATACAGTACAGTTATCTCCAAATTTGTTAATCATAACACTTCCTGTTTGCTTATCAGATTTCAGTCATTTTCAAAATGTTTAGGATAACTTTGCATTTCACTTCATAAAAAAAAAATGCTGCCAATATTACAAAATTTAATTCTAAGGGCAGAATTATTTTTCCGTCATATGCCATTGCTAAACGTAGAATACTTCAAATCTTGTAAATTGCATTTTTTATTTACTTGATCATGTTTTGGTATTTTTGAATCAAACTGGTGTGTGTGGTTCCTTTTTTTTAAGTTTTGTTTTATTTTGTTCCAAATTTCAAAACCTTTTTCTGGCTTATGAGTGTATATTTTTTTAAAGCCAGGAGCAAAACAGAGTTTAAACAATACTTCATAATAACTTAAGCAAAAGTGATTTAAGCAATACTTTATAACTTATTTCAATATTTTTTACAAGAATGTAATTAACTGTCATTAGTAGTAATTTATTTCCATAGCATAATTTCACAAATAATTGGGATTAAAATAAATAGTTTCTTAATACATGTACTTTTAAAGTTGTTTTACTTCACAAGATAAATCAACAGGGGTATTGTAATATTTTTTTAGTAATGGGGAAAGATAACCTTATTGTTCATTTAAATACATTTTCATATTTGTTTACACGAGTTCTGCTCAAGACTTGGTATGAGGACTGAAAATTTAAACCATCACACAATAAAACAATGAATATTGATCAATGCTCCTCATGCTGGGTTGCTAGGGGGCGCTGTTCATACAGTGTATCCACTAATAAAACCAGTGGACGTGTAAGTAAACAAAGTGATCTTTATACAGTCATAGATAGAAAAGCTGGCTTTAATATATTTTGCAGGCCTAAATTCAGTGTGATTACAGACAGATTATTGGGGAACAGCCAATGTGAACAGACACCTTTTTGAGAAATGACCATGTGTTGATTTTAAACAAATGTTAACACTGGACATTGCTTGAATAAGTGTTGCAAAATCATCTAACCAGTGATTCAAGGAATTTACCAAATATTACAATTTATGAAGACTTAAAATGACTTTTTTCAGGTAAATATTAAGATATAAAAGTTTACTAACTGCTCCTTCTACATCTTCATTCTCGTCGTCGTCATGGTCGTCTCCTGTTCTTGATGCACCATACCAATACCTCATCCTAGAGGCCTTCTCCTTTACCAGTCCAAACACTAACTTCAGTGTATCCAAGGATAATCCTAACGAAAAGAATAACGTTGTTTTGATCCATGACTTACAACATATGAACAGATGTCTCTGTCTTCTTTTATGTGTCAGCATCAATCTTAAATTGTAATGCAACAGGAACGTCAATTTTGATTTGATATAACTAAAAAATTTAGAGGGTAAAATACACATTAATCTACACGCTTCCATTTGATCTGCAGTCACAGACGTTTCTGTCAATTCTAATGCAACATCAAACACAACATAGATTTTGATTGGATGATGCTGAAAATATGGGGGTAAAATACATGATCTACATGCTTTAAGTTGATGCACAGTCTCAGACAATTTCCAGTAATTTAAAATGTGAATTTTTTAAACATTGTTGTCATTGCTTTAGAACAGGGATATGAATTGCAGTTTAATATTTTCCGTCATTCTGAGGTTTTTTAGTCACAGATACCCATTTTACTAGCTCTGCTAATGACTTAGAGAAGACAGAAATCTTACCCAAGGATGTCTCTCTGCATTTCCTGTGATGTCTGAATTAATTTCTCTCCTTTTTCATTTAAAGTTCAAAACAAAAGTGACCACATTGTAAATTTGTCTATGAGTTATTTCCCTTAAATTGACATCACAAGAAAGAATAGGGGACAATCTGAGTTCAACCTTATGAAGTACCTTTTTAAATGCAATACCAGTACCATACTTAAACCATTTAGCTACTATATTGTGCTTTAAATTTTAAGTGCATTTTGAGTTTCAAGCTGTTGTAATCACATGAAAAAGATTAAAATAAAATTTAGAAAGAATAAATGTGGACAAGACAGATCAGTCTCACTCTCTGAAAAATGTGCACCTCATAACCACAGACTTGAAAATCTGATATTAAAACAATATAGATATTAGTTTATCCTACTGTTTTTCTTACCCGTGTAGGACTTTGCACTCCTCTCTACATCAGAAACAAACAAATGCCTCCGCATGGTCTTCAAATCAGCATGTGTGCTCTGGTTACAAAAAACAGGTTGGTCTGTCTGTGTTTCTGATTCTGTAAAATGAAAAGAAGTACTTAATTAAATCACAAAACCACTGACATGCATGGATTTAATTGGCAAAATACATTGACACATTAAATGATGTTTTTGTTTTTAATACCAACTTCATACCAGTAATTTAAATATAATGGCTCTGTATTTAATTTTAATGCAATTCAGATGAAATTTTAAGTTTTTCAATATTTATTTGCGAAATACATACTCATGCCAATGCCAATACCTTACAGTAAAAGTCGAAAAAGCCAATTCCGGAGGAGACATAAAAATTTTATCGCTGTGAAGTTAACAGTCAGTTAAGATCAGAATTTTACCTTTCTTTAAGGTGAAAATGTAATCAGATGGATTAAGACTAAAAAATTTGCATGAAATCATCAAATGGTTTTTGAGAATTAACTAGAGGCTCACCTGAATGAGCCTGAATCGCTCACCTGGTTTCCTAGTGGCTTCAGGTTAGTATCTGATTTAACACAATGATTCTAGAAAAATA